>LR812520.1:46989902-47007402 GCA_903798195.1 Danio kyathit | reverse complement strand
GTTATATTGATTACATATTATATATATTATTTACATAATGCTTTCAGCTTATTATAACAGCTTGTCACCCAGTGATAAGTACAGTTATTCAGCAAAATTAATGTTAAAGTGAACGTCCAGGTCCATTTGCGATAGCACACTCCCAATGGATATTGGAAAAGACGAAATATACAACTGTCTCATTGAAACTCCAAGTGATTTTACAAGAGAGAAGTTAAAGGCCTACAAGTCTTTGGAGGCCAACAACTTTGTTCTGTGTGGTCATGTGCAAGAAATAATGTTTCATGATTACCAGATTCAAAACTATGTAGTGGTAAAAACCGTAGTTCTGCCTAGCCAGGAGAGAAGACGGAACTATACAAGGCCTGGGTAATTATCAACAAGCAAAACAACTGCATTTTGACAGCAAACTGCACCTGTACGGCAGGGTATGTGAACTTTTTTTTTTTTGTACAAAAATGTGAAACTTTTACATTTCATTCTAAGCATTCAGTGTCCTCAGTTTATTTAACCATATTTAACTGTTTTTGCTGAAATCATTGCTGCAAACACGAGTAATGTGTATGATTCAGCATAGCGTGAACTTCAGAGTCCAGCATTTTTAATTAGGTCCTCACTCCATTCAGTTATTTTGATGGCTGTTAGTCAAAGTCGTCTGCGGTTGGCATTAAAAGCAGTGTGGTGTACAGTAAAATTTAAGTTTTCTATTTTTAGACTTGGTTCGAATTTGGCATCCTACCACAGAAACACGACGTGTTTGCTATTGCAACCGCTCTTTTTTTGCAACCGGTATGTGCGGTTGAACTCGTGTGATATAGGTTGGTAATTCCTCTATACTCACAACACTAACCATATATAATAAATCATGGACCTTCTGATTCTATGGGTATTTTATGGAGTAATAAATGAGCTTATAAAAGCATTTCTGGAGATTTTTTTGAATTTACCGAAGCCATAAACCTACTATGTAGATCATCAGAGATCAGAGACCAATTTAACTTACTAAACCAATGAAATATATGACACCTTTAAAAATGTCATCAAATTATTCTTGTTTTATATATGCCTGACCAAACTGTGTGTAATATTATATAAATATAATGGTGATATTGTATACTGTATATTATATAAATAATATATATATATGTATTAATAAAAAAGGTACATTTAAATGGTACATTCTTATTTTCACCATACACCAAATACTATATGGACCGTGGCAGTTCAGAAATCAAACAACTGATAAATGACATTTAAAGAATGCTGGTTGAAAATATCATACCAGCTACATTAAACCAAAAGTGTTAAAATATGTGACAGAAATACATTTACTCAAGAAAATATACCATTTTTTTCTGTTTATACACAGTTTGAAGCTTTTCTTATGTCTTCCCTGTAAGCTTGTCTCCTTTTTGTTTGGATTTGTCTTTAAAAATGCATATTTGCCATTTTTATTTCAACAAACTAGAGTAAACGGTAAAAAAAGTGAGAAAAGATTTGCTTTGTGTGCAGGTCTGTGAGTGAGCGCTCGCTCAGTAAACATGGCCATACCTCAGCTGAAGACTGAGTCAACAGCAGAACAGATGGCGAGATCCTGCAGGAGAGGTTTGGTGTACACAGAGCCGAGACATCACCTCCTGAATGAATGAGGAGACAAAGACGGATCACAGGCTTACAGACAGCTTCAGTGGAAAAAAAGGAAAAATCTTTGCGGACACTTTGGTTGAAGCAGGGTTTCATATGACTGGTACAGTAATTCCATTTTGACTTTAACTTGTATGTTGTGGAAAAGTAAGGGATAGGAAAAGATGTAAAGAAGAAGGAGTTTCAGGTCCCGTTTGCACTAATATGTTTTAGTTTTGAAACGCCATTTTAGAATGGAAACGATCCACGTCCACACTGGCGTTTCATCTAGAGTTTTTGAAAAGCTCTTCGTCCACACTACACCACTGAAAACGCATATCACGTGACCATACAAAGATCTGCTTCAGGCTATTTCGTATTTCACCATGCATTTCCTCTGATAGTCTTTATTGTATGCATATAGGCTGACATTAAGCACATGTTGCCAAAACCACACCGTGAGCCTAATGTTTCATATTTTTCAGTGAAAATGAAAGGAGGCAGTTATTGTTTTGTTATATTTGCATACAGTGAAGATGACGGTCATATAAATATGTACATGATGCCTTAACATTTTTGATGTCTGTTATGTTTAAGTTGTTAATATAAAAATTGAAAGACTTTGTCTACTAATCCCAATCAGGTAGCGCAAATGTTGGCAGCCACGCCCCCGTTTTCAGATGTCTCCGTTTTCCCCCATCCACACTGACACAGAGCAGCATCGTTTTCAAACGAAAACGCCCTCTTCAGCGTTTCCAAAACGATCCATTTTTGGTGCTCGAAAACTCCGTTAGTGAGGACAGAAGGCGTAACGGTAGCAAAACTTTTTAGTTTTAAAACTAAGACGTATTATGTAAACTCGGCCTCAGACACTACATTGTCAAATTTAAAATTCCTCCTAACTCTTCTTACAAGATATGAAGAGTTCAGATGCAAAAACCTGTAAGTGGCGTCTGAAATTTCCATCGAAAATGAACATTTTTCTCAGCCACCTTTGTTTATGGTGAGATATTTCACTTTAAAGACCAGGAAAAGAACTTATTCTTTGCCCTAAAAGTGATATTACTGAACATAAACACTAGAGCCTGATAAAAATGCTCATTTTAGAGGAAAATTTCAGATGGCTTTTAGTGGTTTTTGCATCAAAACTTTTCATATACAGTATAGTTGAAGTCAATGTTATTAGCCCTCCTGTTAAATGTTGTGTTATTTAAAAAATATATTTCCCAAGTGCTGTTTAACTGAGAGTTGATTTTTTTTTTAAACAATAGTTTTAATAACTTATTTCATTCATTCATTCATTTTCTTTTTGGCTTAGTCCCTTTAATAATCAGGGGTCACCACAGCAGATTGAACCGTCAACTTATCCAGCATAGGTTTGATGCAGCGGATCACTCATCACTGGGAAACACCCATAGACTCTCATTCACACACAATGTCTTTGGACTTGTGGTGGAAACTGGAGCACCCAGAGGAAACCCACGCCAACACGGGGAGAACATGCACACAGAAATGCCAACTGACCCAGCCGAGGCTGGAACCAGCGACCTTCTTGCTGTGAGGCGACAATGCTACCCACTGCACCACAGTGCAGCCCATAACTAATTTCTAATAACCAATTTCTTTTGTCTTTGGCATGGTGACATTATTTTAGTAGTTATTTTGCAAGATACTAGTATTAACTAGGCTTTAAAGTGCAATTTAAAGACTTAACTAGGCTATTACGTTAACTAGGCAAGTTAGGTTAATTAGGCACATTATTAGATAACAGTGGTTTATGTTCTGTAGCCAATTGGAAAAAAAATATCTTAAAGGGGGCTAATAATATTGATAAAAAATAAATTATTTTATTCCAGTCAGACAACAACAAAAAATACTTTCTTCAGAAGAAAAAAACAATAATATAGGAAATACTGTGAAATTGTCCTTGCTCTGTTAAACAGTACTTGGGAAATATTTTAAAAGAAAAAAAATTCAGGGGGGCATATAATTTTGACTTTAATCTACACATTCCTCTGATGAAATTTCAACTGAAAATACATAAATGTAGTATATCATGCTGTAAACATGCTGCTTTGTGTGTGTCTCTTTAAATGTAAATGAGCTGCTGTTCCCCGCCCCAATTCTAAAAGAGGTGTGTCCAAGAATTGTGGGTCCATTGAGTCATGTTGGGTCCATTGCTCGTGGCAGAAGTTGAAAAGCTTTTAACTTTTCAAGCACAAATGCAGCAAATTAGATTGATTTGTGCTAATATACTAGTGTGAACATCAGCCAATCACATTAGTTCCTATTTGAAAAGAGCACTATTTGAGGGAGCAGCTATTTGTAGTGTCCAACATTATAAAGTGCACTCGATTAGTCCTACAATCCACCACAATAATGTGTACACTATAGCTAGAGAATACTCAAAATGCACTGTGAGTTAATTTCTGCAGTTGACCAGAAGTTGACATACACAGCAGTTTCCCATTAGTGTAAGTTTCTCAATAAATGATTGTTCAATTGTTAAATTAACCTACAGTAACAGACTGTAGGTAGAATAGACAGATTTCTAGGTGTTAAAGAGCCCCTATTATGGATTTTTGAAAATGACCTTCCATGCAGTGTTTAACACAGCTCTTAGTGAATGAAAACATTCAGCTGAGGTTTAAATCTAAAAGTGCAGCATGTTTAAAACTATTGATTCTTTAGCGAAATATTTGACTCTGAGTCGAATAAATGAATCAAGTTGGGTTCGGATCTTTTGTTTGATTGCATTGACGTCGATACAGTACATCACCAAATATGTACTTCCATTTTCGTTAAAATGTGCACGTGCTTTCCCTCCACACACTAACAGAGGCGCGGAGATCATTGGACTGATCATGACGCGAAGATGACGATCACTGACAGATGGAGATTCGACTGCGAGGAATAAATTGTTAAAGTAAATTTTCACAACAACACCACATTATAGCCAACAATGTGCTGTGTTTGTTGCTGTAATTTTTCTGATGATTGATGCAAATAAGCTACGCTGCAACGCAGGATTCGTTGCCCGCTTGCTATTGAAGGAGCAGCAGAGACTATGAGACTTTGTCAGACTTTGACAGGGACTTTGTCAGTAACTTTTACAGTTCATATGGACCAGTTTCTTCTTCCTCCGGATCATAACATGTAAGTGTCATTAAATTGTTGCCTCGTTTTGTGTAGTTTGCAAAATGTGTGTTTAATTGTGAGTTATAAGTTGTAATCGCTCATCGTGAATTGTAATCACGTATCGATTATAGATCAGTACTTGTACTGTATTTCTCAGGTTAAATCTGTATGGGGCTGTTCACATATCGCGTCTAAAACCATGTTAAAAATGTGACGCGTGCTTCTTCCTTTATTGATTTAAATGCGTTTCTGAACTGGCGATCCTCTGCTGTTTGTCTTTGCTATGGCCACAATCAGCTGTTACTACACACACGTGGCCAACTTTCAGAATAGTTCAACTTTTGCCACTGTGTGGATTAATACAAAATGTGTCGTTGTTATTACTTGGGGTTAGGTTTAAGAGTAGAGCAATATTCTGGTCTTTAACTGCATTAATTTATGGCATTCCTGCATTGGGCTCTCACATACTCTCTGGCTGCTTATTTTATAGCCGTGGTGGGCTTTTCTCTCTGTCTCATGCTGAACGCAGTCGACCAATCGCAACAGACTGGCTCATCGGACCAATCAGCGCAGATTAGCTTCTCGCTAAGGAGGGGTTTGGGAACAAATGAATCGCTGAACGAATCATATGGGAGTCGCTGGGATAATTAGGTAAAAATAAACGCATATTATAAGACAATGAAAGTGTTTTTTTGACCTTGCACCCATATCAGCATGTTGTTGGAGACCCCTAAAACCAAAATATGACCTCTTTTAATGCTAAATAACTACCACCAGGTCTGACCAAGAATTTAATCAGTCTGAGAGATTTATCAGTCAGCAAAGCACCAGCAAAACATCATCCCATCCAGTACCCTCAGTGCTTCAATTCACTCACTCGTTTTCATATACTACGGTACTTTATGAAGACTATATTAGTGGACTAGTGTAGGAAATAGTGAATGAAGGTATAGGGACAATTTCAAATCCAGTCACTGTCTTCTTGGACATGGTGATAACATAGTTCAAACACAACTCAACTAGGCCCCACTTTATGATGAGGATACTGTGACATGCCCATTCCCATAAATAAACTCAGTACTATAATTCAATGTTTGAAGGCGTTTAAAAACACCACATTTACTGATAAAGAGATAAAGGTAGGGTTACTCCAATGTCTTTTTTCCCCCCAAAACTGTTTTTTATAAGGCAAGCAAACGTGCTTACTGAGAAATGTGGAGATAATGTATGTTAATCAAAAACAAGGCAGATCCAATTTATTGGATTCTTTTAGGAGCTGATCACTGAAAAATGGGTTTAAGAAAACCAAAATGCTACTTTTATTTATTTATATGATTTTATTATCAGGAATTTGGCATAAAATAAGAATAATAGCATTACAACACTATATATTTTTTATTAATTCACAGCGTTTATGGATGTGTGGCTCAGTTTTGATAACATCTAAAATATTCATGTGAATTAACAAGTGGAGAAATTGAGGACGGGGGAAGGTTTGTTTTGCAGGAGCAGGCCTTTGTAATTGCTTTGTTTATTGCCTCTTGGCTGCGTGTGATGGCACGTATGAAATATTACCAGGATGATGATACGTCTCAGCCTAATTCAAAATTATGACAGCTTAAAGTGATGCAGAAAAGGGGAAGGGGGAGTTGGCTGACTCTTCTGTCATACATAACATAACTTCCAGTAGATCCTGACCTTCAGGCCCACAGGTAAAGCTAACAAGATTTTAAAATGATGACCTTCCATTATAAATGATTCGCCTGAACCTCAGCCTCGCGCGCGCTGCTGACACTATTAGTGTTTAAAATGATGGCGACTTGAGTTGTGCTGTGAAAACTAATTACAGATGGGTAATTGTTTTATTTGTCTTGATGTTAGCTTGTGAGTAATGGCCGTGGCAAATGCATATTGGAAAATATGCCACATGCGAAGTCTAATTTTTTCTCATTACAGGATAAAAGCTCTCTGCGTTGGGATTCTGAGAAGTATATGTGCTGTAATTTTCTGCCATTTATCAGGCTACGAACAGTAAACAGGTCAATTTAAGCATTGTTTCTTGTTGTCACATTGCTGCTCTACTGTCATGTTTTAGTGACTTTTTTTAAAGAGTACAAAAAAAGTTAGCACAATACTTCCTCAGATTAAAATGTTATATTTGCATATGCAAATCAGACATTAATTAAATATTCACCAGTTTCACCATATCTATTCTAGCACTAAAATCTCGATATTGAATGAAGTCAGTTTCAAAATTATTGTTTTGCTGATTTGATATATATGACATTGGAACAATATCAAAAAAATGTTGCATGGGTTTATTTTTGTCAAAATCCCCAAAATACATTGTATGCCTCAAAAATATATATTTTTTTTGTTAATGTCAAAAATCATTGTAATATTTATTAAAGATCATCTTCTGTGAAGATACTTTGTAAATTTGCTATTGTAAATACACTCACTGGCCACTTTATTAGGTACACTTTACTAGTACCGGGTTGGAACCCCTGCCTTCATTCATTTAATTTATTTTCTTTTCAGCTTAGTCCCTTTATTAATCCGGGGTCGCCACAGCGGAATGAACCGCCAACTTATCCAGCACGATTTTACGCAGCGGATGCCCTTCCAGCCATAACCCATCTCTGGGAAACATCCACACACACTCATTCACACACATACACTACGGACAATAAGTCTTTGGACTGTGGGGAAACTGGAGCACCTGGAGGAAACCCAAGCGAACACGGCGAGAACATGCAAACTCCACACAGAAACGCCAACTGGCCCAGCCGAGGCTCAAACCAGCGACCTTCTTGCTGTGAGGCGACAGCACTATCTACTGCGCCACTGCATCGCCCCCCCTTTTGCCTTCAGAACCGCCTAAATCCTTCGTGGCATAGATTCAACAAGGTACTGGAAATATTCCTCAGAGATTTTGTTCCATATTGACATCATAGCATCCGGTAATTGCTGCAGATTTGTTGGCTGCACATCCATGAAGCGAATCTCCCATTCCACCACATCCCAAAGGTGCTTTATTGGATTGAGTTCTTGTGACTGTGGAGGCCATTACAGTGAACTCATTGTCATGTTCAAGAATCCAGTCTGAGATGATTCGTTCTTTATGATATGGTGCATTATCCTGCTGGTAATAGCCATCAGAAGATGGGTACATTGTGGTACTCAGGTAGGCTGTGGCGTTGACACAATGTTCAACTGGTACTACTGGGTCCAAAGTGTGCCAAGAAAATATCCCCCACACCATTACACCACCACCAGCAGCCTAAACCATTGATACAAGGCAGGATGGATCCATGCTTTCATGTTGTTGATGCCAAATTCGGACGTTACCGTCTGAATGTCGCAGCATAAATCGAGACTCATCAGACCAGTCAACATTTTTCCAATCTTCTATTGTCCAGTTTTGGTGAGCCTGTGTGAATTGTAGCCTCAGTTTCCTGTTCTTAGCTGACAGGAGTGGCAACCTGTGTGGTCTTCTGCTGCTGTAGCCCATCTGCCTTAAGGTTCAATGTGTTGTGCGTTCAGAGATGCTCGTCAGCATACCTCGGTTGTAACGAGTGGTTATTTGAATTACTTTGCTTTTCTATCAGCTCGAACCAGTCTAGTCATTCTCCTCTGACCTCTGGCATCAACAAGGCATTTGAGCCCACAGAACTGCCGTTCACTCGATATTTTCTCTTTTTCAAACCATTCTCTGTAAACCCTAGAGTTAGTTGTGCGTAAAAATTACAGAAGATCAGCAGTTTCTGATATACTCAGTCCAGCCTGTCTGGCACCAACAACCATGCCACGTTCAAAGTCACTTAAATCACCTTTCTTCCCTATTATGATCGTGTTGACCATGACCAATGACCATTGACCATGACCTTGACCAATGCCTAAATGCATTGAGTTGCTTCCATGTCACTGGCTGATTAGTGACATGAGTCATGAGCCAATGAGTGTATGTCAAAATAAATTTTTTGATTCCTAATATGCATTGCTTAGAATGTATCTTGGACAACTTTAAATGGGATATTCTTAGTGCTGTAATTGGATTTTTTTTGATCCTACAGTTTCCAGATTTTTAAATTGTATTTCACCCAAAAAAATTCATCCATCAAATTTCAGATGATGCATAAATATTAATTTTCAAGAATTGACACTTATGGCAGGTTTTGTGGTCCAGGCTCACATATTAGAGTCAAACGTTTTTACAGAAGGGATTTTGAGCATTATTTTTACCACTCCAAATTTAGTAGGAACATATCCATCTGTAAAAACCTCCAGGATATGTTCATACATAATTTTGAGTGATACAGAATATGCTCAAAATTCCTTTTGACTCTACTGTAATATGTGGTCCATGACCACAAAACCAGTCATAAGTGTCAATTTTTTGGAAAGTGATATTTGTATTTATACAATATAATGTATGAATAAAATATAAAGCTTGCACACGTTTCTGAATTTTAGATTCATGGCTCAGTTAAGAGGAAATAATCATTTCCAATCATTGGATTCCGGATGTTTTCTTTAAATTAAAAAATAAATAAATAACTTTTTGGAAAAGCCTCAAAATTGCCAGGTGCATAAAATAAATGCATTTTTGTCTGCAGTGCTTCACCCCAAATTAAAATCCTCATTTCTTGACAGTCTTCAAGCTGTGCATCATACATCTGTTTTTACCACTAGACTATAGTGAAGTCAGAAAGTTCTTTTTAAATGTCATTGTCCGTTATATTGATTGTCAGCCCTCGAGACAGAGAAGGGATCCAGGCAACGTGGAGACCTCAAAGTGTCCAGTCAGCAGCGAGTGTTCATTGGATATGGCTAGAATATCGGTTTTCCATTGGCAGTCGCGGCACTGTGTGGCCAGTTTGGGTGGTCTGGGTGGTCATTGGAGCCCACTTTCCCTGTTAAAGCCATCCGATCGGCGTCTGAGTACCTCTTTGTGAGCTGTCTAGGTGTCTTTTAGTGATGGCTATCTTTGCTTTGCAATCAAGTGTGTGCAATATGACCTTAGAAGCATGTCTCCATTTAAAGATAATGCTTTCAGGGCTCCAGCAATGGCCAGAGGCTCTCTTGACCGCATCTGTTTTAGCTTTTCTTAAGATGGAGTAAACGAATGTCAAATTCCTAAAATAAAATAATTAATTAGACAAATTAAAGAGTAATATTAATAACTAATATTAGCAATATGTATATATACTAGCATCTACTATAATTATATAAAACACTTTATATAATCTTATTATTTGTTAAAGTACTAATTAAAACTATTTACTACTTTTTCCTTTATTAAAGTACATGGACAAAATCTTTTAATATATCATTTCTTTGATTTCCTCCCTTTGGTATTAGTATTGGTGAAGTGCTTTTAAAGGTGAAATTTAATTAATTTTTTATTTTTATTTTTTGGTCACTTTATACCTCATGACTTTTGCCTTAATAAAGGGTTTAGGTTGGGGTTGATTTTAGATATTGGGTAGGATGGGATGTAAAACTAGAACATAAAATGTAATTTAGAACTGCTAATAATCAACCAATATCTCAATAATTAATAAGACACCAGTTAGTAAGAATTGGTCCTTAAACTAAATTTTTGCTATAGATTTAAGAATAATACATAGAGAGTGTTATATAGCTATGTACAACCCCAAATCAGAAAAAGTTGGGACAGTATGGTAAATGCAAATAAAAAAAAGAAAGTTGTGATTTCTAAATTCACTTGTATTTCATTGCAGACAATATAACAAACATTAATTAATGTGTTCCTCATGATTTTCTTTTTGATTTTCAAAATAAACACATACTCCAATTTTGGTTTTTGCAATTCAATTGCATTTCAAAAAAGTTGGAGCAGTAAACATTTACCCTTTTGTACTATTGCCATTCCTTTTCACAAGACTGAAGACTTTTTTACAGGACTGAAGACACCAAGTGATGAAGTATTTCAGGTGTAATTTTGTCTCATTCTTCCTGCAAACAAGTCTTAAGGTGAGCAACAGTACAGGTCTTCATTGTCGCATTTTGCGCTTCAAAATGCACCACACAATCTTTATTTTCAGACAGATCGGGACTGCAGGCAGGCCAGTCAAGTACCTGTATCCTCTTCCTCCACAGCCAGGACTTTGTAATGTGTGCAGAATGTGTTTTTTTTTTCTTTCTTGTTGAAATATGCATGGCATCGCTGTAAAAGAAGGCAACAAATTGTGCTCCTACCTTTGCCAAAGGCACTGACACAACCCAATACCATGACAGACTCTGACTTTTGGACTTGTTGCTGGTAACATTCTTAATGATCCTCTTCTTCTTTGATCTGGAACACACGGCGTCCATTTGTCCAAAAAAATACCTGATATACTGATTCATCTGACCACAGTACACGTTTTCACTGTGTGATGGTCGATCCCAGATGCTTCTAAGCCCAGAGAAGTTGACAGGGCTTCTGGACACTGTTAACATAGGGATTCTTTTTGGCACAATACAGTTTTAACTGGTATTTGTGGATGTAAATATGTATTGTGGTTTGCCAAAGTAGTCCTGAGTCCATGTGGTGATATCGCTTATAGATGAATGATGATTCTTGATGCAGTGCCGCCTGAGGGATCGGAGATCACGGTAGTTCAACTTAAGCTTGCGCCATTGTCCTTTACGCACTGAAATTCCTCCACATTCCTTAAATCTCTTAATTACGTTATGCACTATTGAAGGTGAAATATCCAAATGTCGTGTCTTTCTTTGAGGAACATTGTTTTTGAACATTTCAATAATAATAATAATAATAATAATAATAATAATAATAAATAATAATAAATAATTTAATAATAATTTTCTCACATATTTGTTTGCAAACTGGTGATCCTAGGCCCATCTTTTGCTCCTAAAGGAGTAGACCTTTCTTGGATGCTACTTTTGTAGTAAATTATAATTACTGTCACCTGTTGTAGCCCTAAATGGCTCCTGTCCCAACTATTTTTGTAGTGTTGCAGGTCTGAATGACAAGAAAGAAAGTATATTTACAAATGAAATAAAGTTGACCAGACAAAACATAAAATATTTTTTCATAATGTCTGCAATAAAATACAAGTCAAAGTAAATTTTGAAATCACTTCTTTCTTTTTTTATTTGTGTTTTCATACTGTCCCAACCTTTTCTGATTTTGGGTTGTGTATATATATTATAAAAAAACCTGTAAGTTTGTTCCTCATAAAATTACTAAGTGCAATTAAAATATTGGAGATTTTTCTTTAACATATTCCGCTTAATTGGGTATTATCATCTCTGTAGTTATCTCAACATTTATGTTCATGCTTTAATATAGTAACAGCAATTCCATCCTTATACACAAGGGCTTTGTCAGCCGTGATATGTGAATATCATATCTATTTAACATAATTAGCCCCAGCATTTTGTCCTTGTATAAAGACCCCATGAGAAAATAGCTGACATTTGTGGAAATAAAAGGCCTCATCTGTTGACAAAGCCTCTAATTGACATTGAAATCCAAACCTCCAGAGCTCTCAGTATGAGGTCTGAGGAGCTAAACAACGTTCGATATCTTTCAGCTCCAAAGAAAAAGAAGGAAAAAAAAAACCTCTCCCTTTGGTGTAAAAGCAATGTTCTCAGTGTAAAAACCATTGTAGGTGTTTACAATTATGACTGGAGAAAGATGTACCTTTTATGCTGGCATCAGTGTAAATTATAGATTTCATATTTTCCAGTTTTCAGTGCTTCGGGCCTGCGATTTTACCCTTTCTTACATTCAAAGGTTTCAGTGGCTGAATTGATGTGACATTATATATTTATTTTCCCCAACTGACCAAAGCCGCATGTTTTCATGGCCATCTCCGAGAGCCGCCGCTTATGATGAAATATTCAGAAAGGTGTTATGTTTTGGGACTAGCAGGTTATGTTTGTGAATTTCTCTTTCTGAATTATGGAAGAGAAGGAATGACCCTGGGGTCTGTTCATCTTACACAGTGAAAATGGTTTTCTCCAATCTATTGTACTGTACCGTGTTTTGCAGATCTGTGAAATGAGCCTAAAATTGTGCATCTCTCTTGTCGGAGGAAATGACTCTAATTATCTGGCCTTTTAACGGATTCTATACATTGCTCTTTCCAAAATGTGTGTTGGAGAGTGAAAATAAGTATGTTTTACAGCTAATGATGATCAGAGATAATGAGGCGGTTATTATTGATACAAAATGGGTTTCTGTTACAGTGGGAACCTGAGCAGCATAGAATGAATTAATTAAAACATTTTATACAACAGTTTATTTGAGTTTGTTAAACAGATCATGAAATGGATCAGATCACATTTCGCATTCTGAGTTTTGGATTGGATCATTTTTTGCATTGGCAAAAAAAAAAAAATTCAAACACAAATATGATTTTCTTTTTGATTTATTGCAAGAACATTCATTCATTCATTTTCCTTCGACTTAGTCCCTGTATTCATCAGGGGTCGCCACAGCGGAATGAACCTCCAACTTATCTAGCATATGTTTTACACAGCAAATGCCCTTCCAGCTGCAATCCAGTACTGGGAAACACCCATACACTTTCACATGCACACACATACACTACGGCCAATTTAGTTTACTCAATTCACCTATACCGCATGTCTTTGGACTGTGGGGGAAACCAGTGACCTTCTTGCTGTGAGGCGACAGTGTTAACCACTGAGCCACCCTGTCGCCATTGCAAGAACACTATACAAAATAACTTAAAAAAAAAAAGTCTGCATGAAATCAAAATTTGCTAAGTTTATTTTGCTAGTGCACATTGTTAATATTAAGGTGAACAATTAAATTGTGCTTCAAATAAAGTTAATCAAAAATGTAATAAAAAAAAACAGTTTGTTTTGGTAATATTTAATCAAAATTGTTAAAGTGATGTGCAAAAAAAAAAAAATTCAACACCTTTTTCAGGCACTGGTATATTGGGCTTCATACAGTGGATATCAATCAGTTTTCAAATGTTTTGATGGGCGGATACCAATGTTTAAGATCACCTCAATCAGGGCATCCTTATTTTATTGCATTAAAAAGCAAAGTAATTGTTTAAAGAACCCCAATTTTGCATTATAAAAGATCATATTTTGGTTTTGGGGGTCTCCAACAACAGTCTGATATGCTTGCAACGTCAAAAAAACTTTCATTGTCTTATAATATGCATTTATTTTTACCTAATTATCCCAACGACTCCCACATGATTCGTTCAGAGATTCATTTGTTCACAAACCCCTCCTTAGTGCAATGCTAATCTGCTGTGATTGGTCTGATGACCCAGTCTGCCGTGATTGGTCGACTGTGTTCGGCGCGAGATAAAGAGAAATGTCCACCGCGGTCATGAAGTAGCACAGAGTATGTGAGAGCACAATGCAGGAGTGCATTAAAGCAATGCAGTTAAACACCAGCATATACGCTATTCTTAACCCCTCACCCCAAGTTATAACAGCGACACACATTCAGTATTTAACCCACACAGTGGCAAAAGTTGAACTACTTTCATATCGATGTTGACGCGTTCAGGCAAATGATCGAAAAACGACGAATCATTCATCTGACTCTGAGGTCGACTCAAAAGAATCAATAGTTTTAAACGGTGCATTTTCAGATTTAAACCTCAGCTGGATGTGTTCATTCACTTAGATCTTTAATAAACATGCTAAAGTTGATAACAAAAAATTATAAAAAATACAATAAAATAAAATAAATACATTTTCCCAGTGATGGATTGCAGCTGCAAGGGCATCCGCTGCGTAAAACATATGCTGGATAAGGTTGGTGGTTCATTCCGCTGTGGCGAACGAAAAGAAAATTAATAATGAATGTATGAATAAATAAAATAAATAAAATAATGGGCGAAGGTTTAAAGAGTGAAGAATTAATGCTGCATGTTAAATTGAATATGTGAATGATCTTCTAGCAGGTCATCTGTTTTGTTTTATTGTGTTTTTGGCACATGTGAGCGATGCTGTCCCCCACAGACAGACCAAATGGATTCAGATCAGTTTGAAAGTGATTTTGCACGCTGCTGATCTGTGCCACACTGTGTTTACCCTTGCTGTCAGTCATTCTGTGTGGAACATTCTGGGTCTGATATGTATCTGAGCACACAAGATTTACTGCCTAGAGATGGGGGGATTGTTTAGACCACCCAATAAAGTCAGAAGACCCCAATGCTGTTTCCTCTCAATAGTCATAAAAGCAATTAATATTGGTAGTGGTAAACAGTACTTACTCATTTGTTGCACAGATGTGTGGATCATGACGTGTCCTGTCAAAGCATGTGTCCTTTTTTTGAGGGTTTTTAGAGTTTAACAAACAAATACTTGGTTTTTACCATTTTGCCTTTTTAAGTTCTATTCATTTATGTATTCATATGGGTGATTCTATAATTACAGGAATACATTTTTCATCTTCTACTGAGTATAAACCTTCTAAAACATTGATGAATAGTTACAATGATTATATCAAGTTATCCCTAAAAATGAATGTTTGTATGTGTATTTAGGGACATTTTATTTTGAAAATATTAACTTAAAAATCCCACTATACCTTATTTTTATATAAGGTATATATTTACTTTATACTTTATTTTTGTTACCACCTCCTGAATCTTACATTCAGCTTTAATTATCATAAAATAATTGTTTAATTTTCATATTTGTTTGTATTTGCGCTGCTAATCGAACTAAATATTTGCAAGAAAAATCTACATTCTGTATTATTTGTTATTTCATTCATTTTACTTCGGCTTAGTCCCTTTATTCGTCAGGGGTCGCCACAGCAGAATGAACCACCAACTTATCCAGCATATGTTTTACACCAGGGGGTGCTCAACCATATTGCTGGTGATCGCCTTCCTGCATTTTACAGTTGCAGCCCATATCAAACCCACCTGCCTGTAATTATCAAGTGCTCCTCAGGTTCTAATTAATTGGTTCAGGTGTGTTTTGATCAGGGTTGGAGCTGAAATCTGCAAGAAGGTCGATCGCCAGGAGCAGGGTTGGTCACCATGTTTTACACAGTGGATGCCTTTCCAGCTGCACCCAGTACTGGGAAACATCCATACACACTCATTCACACACATATATTACAGCCAATTTAATTTATTTAATTCACCTTAGCGCATGTCTTTGGACTGTGGGGGCAACCGGAGCACCGGAGGAAACCCACACGAACACTGGGAAAACATGCAAACTCCTCACAGAAATGCCAACTGACCCAGCCGGGACTCGAACCAGCGATCTTCTTGCTGTGAGGTGACAGTGCTACCCCACTGCCCCACCTTGTCACCTATTATTTGTTATTTCAGTAATACAAAAAATACAATGTATGCCTGTCCCTATGTTCTGGTCAACTCTGTTACTGTACATCGGTTATAAAAAGGCATAACACTCTTTAAAGTACTGCTTCCTCTGTTGGGAAACTCTGGAAGGCATTGAGACATGTCATTTATTCTTCTCTTGTTGATTTGTGCAAACATTTGAAGGATAATAGATTATTTAAATGTCAACTCTGTTATTGTGAAATTTCAGTGAATTTTCACTGACTTTTAGAAAGCTACAATAGGATGAAAATATATGAAATTCAGTTTTAGTCATGCTAGGTGGTTTCTAGCTTGAGGTTAGCATCTTGCGCTAAAGCTCAATAGGGTGGAAAATGTCAACTCCGTTATTGTCAACTCTGTTAGTGTGTTAAAAGTTTACCAATAAGTTTAATCAAATGTTAACTTTCACATTTAAACATTTGGCTTTATTGTACATCAATAAGGAATTTGATTTACTGTAAATTATATATTGTTGTATATCATTCCAGTTTAAGGAAAATTAAAGGGGTTGGTCCACTATGATATCATATATTAAACTTTAGTTGATGTGTAGTGTAGATGTGTGAACATAAACAACATCTCTAGATGTAATATGCTCAAAGTTCAATGCAAAGCGAGACATTGGCTTATACAGGGTTAGCTCAGCAAAGCCTACAGCGAACAAAGTTTGGGGACACAATGGTTTCTGGTTACGTGCATTCACATGCACACACCCGGCTAATGCTATAGCAGAGAAAGCTAAATGCTGCTATTTCCACAGAGCTGTTCTGTTTGTGTATTTGGGCTTCCGAAGGACACGACACATAGAGGGAGGTGCTTACAGTTATTTTTAATTATGTTTCAGAGAATTATAAAAAATATATAGCTAGCATTTGACAAATAAAAGCATCCCGAATCTCCCAGTTCAGTGCTGGATTTGGCTAAAAAACTCCTCAACAGAGGAAGCTGTGGATTGTGAGCCACAACCTGTAAGTATTTTATTTATTAAAATAAATCTGTTACTAGAATCTGTTAATAAATCTGTAAATAGATCTGTTACATGCATAGTTTCTAGCGTTAACAGTATGTTGTAGCAAGGACGTAAACAAGGATGTAAAAAACTGGAAATGCTGTTGACACCACTAACAATTTATCTTCAAATTCATATTTATCCGTCAAACCACTGTAAAACACCCACAATCTTCACCAGCGCTGCAGTGTCTTTCTATGTGGCTGCTTTTCGTGCGTTCTAATATCTCAAATAACAAACTCGCAAAAGATATGTGAACATTTCATTACTCACACATGCTGATTCCGAATATATGTGAAAGACACTTGTCAGACTTTATTTTAGAGAGCAGGCGTGAGGTTCTGCTGTGTGCTCTTCATTTTCTGTCTGATTCAGGCAAACTGAT
>LR812520.1:46969298-46989402 GCA_903798195.1 Danio kyathit | reverse complement strand
AATCTATTGTACTGTACCGTGTTTTGCAGATCTGTGAAATGAGCCTAAAATTGTGCATCTCTCTTGTCGGAGGAAATGACTCTAATTATCTGGCCTTTTAACGGATTCTATACATTGCTCTTTCCAAAATGTGTGTTGGAGAGTGAAAATAAGTATGTTTTACAGCTAATGATGATCAGAGATAATGAGGCGGTTATTATTGATACAAAATGGGTTTCTGTTACAGTGGGAACCTGAGCAGCATAGAATGAATTAATTAAAACATTTTATACAACAGTTTATTTGAGTTTGTTAAACAGATCATGAAATGGATCAGATCACATTTCGCATTCTGAGTTTTGGATTGGATCATTTTTTGCATTGGCAAAAAAAAAAATTCAAACACAAATATGATTTTCTTTTTGATTTATTGCAAGAACATTCATTCATTCATTTTCCTTCGACTTAGTCCCTGTATTCATCAGGGGTCGCCACAGCGGAATGAACCTCCAACTTATCTAGCATATGTTTTACACAGCAAATGCCCTTCCAGCTGCAATCCAGTACTGGGAAACACCCATACACTTTCACATGCACACACATACACTACGGCCAATTTAGTTTACTCAATTCACCTATACCGCATGTCTTTGGACTGTGGGGGAAACCAGTGACCTTCTTGCTGTGAGGCGACAGTGTTAACCACTGAGCCACCCTGTCGCCATTGCAAGAACACTATACAAAATAACTTAAAAAAAAAAGTCTGCATGAAATCAAAATTTGCTAAGTTTATTTTGCTAGTGCACATTGTTAATATTAAGGTGAACAATTAAATTGTGCTTCAAATAAAGTTAATCAAAAATGTAATAAAAAAAAAACAGTTTGTTTTGGTAATATTTAATCAAAATTGTTTAAAGTGATGTGCAAAAAAAAAAAAATTCAACACCTTTTTCAGGCACTGGTATATTGGGCTTCATACAGTGGATATCAATCAGTTTTCAAATGTTTTGATGGGGCGATACCAATGTTTAAGATCACCTCAATCAGGGCATCCTTATTTTATTGCATTAAAAAGCAAAGTAATTGTTTAAAGAACCCCAATTTTGCATTATAAAAGATCATATTTTGGTTTTGGGGGTCTCCAACAACAGTCTGATATGCTTGCAACGTCAAAAAAACTTTCATTGTCTTATAATATGCATTTATTTTTACCTAATTATCCCAACGACTCCCACATGATTCGTTCAGAGATTCATTTGTTCACAAACCCCTCCTTAGTGCAATGCTAATCTGCTGTGATTGGTCTGATGACCCAGTCTGCCGTGATTGGTCGACTGTGTTCGGCGCGAGATAAAGAGAAATGTCCACCGCGGTCATGAAGTAGCACAGAGTATATGTGAGAGCACAATGCAGGAGTGCATTAAAGCAATGCAGTTAAACACCAGCATATACGCTATTCTTAACCCTCACCCCAAGTTATAACAGCGACACACATTCAGTATTAACCCACACAGTGGCAAAAGTTGAACTACTTTCATATCGATGTTGACGCGTTCAGGCAAATGATCGAAAAACGACGAATCATTCATCTGACTCTGAGTCGACTCAAAAGAATCAATAGTTTTAAACGGTGCATTTTCAGATTTAAACCTCAGCTGGATGTGTTCATTCACTTAGATCTTTAATAAACATGCTAAAGTTGATAACAAAAAATTATAAAAAATACAATAAAATAAAATAAATACATTTTCCCAGTGATGGATTGCAGCTGCAAGGGCATCCGCTGCGTAAAACATATGCTGGATAAGTTGGTGGTTCATTCCGCTGTGGCGAACGAAAAGAAAATTAATAAATGAATGTATGAATAAATAAAATAAAATAAAATAATGGGCGAAGGTTTAAAGAGTGAAGAATTAATGCTGCATGTTAAATTGAATATGTGAATGATCTTCTAGCAGGTCATCTGTTTTGTTTTATTGTGTTTTTGGCACATGTGAGCGATGCTGTCCCCACAGACAGACCAAATGGATTCAGATCAGTTTGAAAGTGATTTTGCACGCTGCTGATCTGTGCCACACTGTGTTTACCTTGCTGTCAGTCATTCTGTGTGGAACATTCTGGGTCTGATATGTATCTGAGCACACAAGATTTACTGCCTAGAGATGGGGGGATTTGTTTAGACCACCCAAATAAAGTCAGAAGACCCCAATGCTGTTTCCTCTCAATAGTCATAAAAGCAATTAATATTGGTATGTGGTAAACAGTACTTACTCATTTGTTGCACAGATGTGTGGATCATGACGTGTCTGTCAAAGCATGTGTCCTTTTTTTGAGGGTTTTTAGAGTTTAACAAACAAATACTTGGTTTTTACCATTTTGCCTTTTTAAGTTCTATTCATTTATGTATTCATATGGGTGATTCTATAATTACAGGAATACATTTTTCATCTTCTACTGAGTATAAACCTTCTAAAACATTGATGAATAGTTACAATGATTATATCAAGTTATCCCTAAAATGAATGTTTGTATGTGTATTTAGGGACATTTTATTTTGAAAATATTAACTTAAAATCCCACTATACCTTATTTTTATATAAGGTATATATTTACTTTATACTTTATTTTTGTTACCACCTCCTGAATCTTACATTCAGCTTTAATTATCATAAAATAATTGTTTAATTTTCATATTTGTTTGTATTTGCGCTGCTAATCGAACTAAATATTTGCAAGAAAAATCTACATTCTGTATTATTTGTTATTTCATTCATTTTACTTCGGCTTAGTCCCTTTATTCGTCAGGGGTCGCCACAGCAGAATGAACCACCAACTTATCCAGCATATGTTTTACACCAGGGGTGCTCAACCATATTGCTGGTGATCGACCTTCCTGCATTTTACAGTTGCAGCCCATATCAAACACACCTGCCTGTAATTATCAAGTGCTCCTCAGGTTCTAATTAATTGGTTCAGGTGTGTTTGATCAGGGTTGGAGCTGAAATCTGCAAGAAGGTCGATCGCCAGGAGCAGGGTTGGTCACCCATGTTTTACACAGTGGATGCCTTTCCAGCTGCAACCCAGTACTGGGAAACATCCATACACACTCATTCACACACATATATTACAGCCAATTTAATTTATTTAATTCACCTGTAGCGCATGTCTTTGGACTGTGGGGGCAACCGGAGCACCCGGAGGAAACCCACACGAACACTGGGAAAACATGCAAACTCCTCACAGAAATGCCAACTGACCCAGCCGGGACTCGAACCAGCGATCTTCTTGCTGTGAGGTGACAGTGCTACCCACTGCCCCACCTTGTCACCTATTATTTGTTATTTCAGTAATACAAAAAATACAATGTATGCCTGTCCCTATGTTCTGGTCAACTCTGTTACTGTACATCGGTTATAAAAAGGCATAACACTCTTTAAAGTACTGCTTCCTCTGTTGGGAAACTCTGGAAGGCATTGAGACATGTCATTTATTCTTCTCTTGTTGATTTGTGCAAACATTTGAAGGATAATAGATTATTTAAATGTCAACTCTGTTATTGTGAAATTTCAGTGAATTTTCACTGACTTTTAGAAAGCTACAATAGGATGAAAATATATGAAATTCAGTTTTAGTCATGCTAGGTGGTTTCTAGCTTGAGGTTAGCATCTTGCGCTAAAGCTCAATAGGGTGGAAAATGTCAACTCCGTTATTGTCAACTCTGTTAGTGTGTTAAAAAGTTTACCAATAAGTTAATCAAATGTTAACTTTCACATTTAAACATTTGGCTTTATTGTACATCAATAAGGAATTTGATTTACTGTAAATTATATATTTGTTGTATATCATTCCAGTTTAAGGAAAATTAAAGGGGTTGGTCCACTATGATATCATATATTAAACTTTAGTTGATGTGTAGTGTAGATGTGTGAACATAAACAACATCTCTAGATGTAATATGCTCAAAGTTCAATGCAAAGCGAGACATTGGCTTATACAGGGTTAGCTCAGCAAAGCCTACAGCGAACAAAGTTTGGGGACACAATGGTTTCTGGTTACGTGCATTCACATGCACACACCCGGCTAATGCTATAGCAGAGAAAGCTAAAATGCTGCTATTTCCACAGAGCTTGTTCTGTTTGTGTATTTGGGCTTCCGAAGGACACGACACATAGAGGGAGGTGCTTACAGTTATTTTTAATTATGTTTCAGAGAATTATAAAAAATATATAGCTAGCATTTGACAAATAAAAGCATCCCGAATCTCCCAGTTCAGTGCTGGATTTGGCTAAAAACTCCTCCAACAGAGGAAGCTGTGGATTGTGAGCCACAACCTGTAAGTATTTTTATTTATTAAAATAAATCTGTTACTAGAATCTGTTAATAAATCTGTAAATAGATCTGTTACATGCATAGTTTCTAGCGTTAACAGTATGTTGTAGCAAGGACGTAAACAAGGATGTAAAAAACTGGAAATGCTGTTTGACACCACTAACAATTTATCTTCAAATTCATATTTATCCGTCAAACCACTGTAAACACCCACAATCTTCACCAGCGCTGCAGTGTCTTTCTATGTGGCTGCTTTTCGTGCGTTCTATATCTCAAATAACAAACTCGCAAAAGATATGTGAACATTTCATTACTCACACATGCTGATTCCGAATATATGTGAAAGACACTTGTCAGACTTTATTTTAGAGAGCAGGCGTGAGGTTCTGCTGTGTGCTCTTCATTTTCTGTCTGATTCAGGCAAACTGATACGGCTGTTTACACAGCACAAAAGCGCGTGCTTGTAGGGGCATGACGTGGTGACGTGGAGCCAATCCGCGAATCACAGTACATTATCTTAGCTGACCAATCAGAGCCTGTTGAGGGTGGGCCTTTCAGAGGAACTAGGAAATATGATAGTTGTTTTCATGTTAGTTGAGTTGCATCTTATAAACACAACCAAGCCTTAAAAATACACTATGGACGACCCCTTTAATGGAAAATGCTTGAAAATGTACCTGCAATTCTAGAATGAGTCATATTCAGTTTTTATTAATACTGAATACATATTGCATTGTTTTGATGTTATTTTTGATGTTTATTTTTGTTCATTCATTCATTTTCCTTCGGCTTAGTCCCTTATTTATCAGGGGTCACCACAGCGGAATGAACCGCCAACTATTCCGGCATGTTTTACGCAGTGGATGCACTTCCTGCCGCAACTCAGTTCTGGGAAGCTTATTTTTGTTTCTAACATTTAATTGTGTAAACGCACATACTGTACATAAACTCTATATGTAAACAAGAGAAAAGTTTTGGAGAAAGAGCATTCAAATAACACATATCCTTATCCTACTGTATAGTACTGGGGGAATATCCTAATTTGAAATGGGTTAAAATTGCATATAAGGTTCTGATTCTTTCAGTTCATCTCCTCTCTATGGGTGGAGTTATTCTTCAGAGTTTAATCCAAAAAATAAATTGTTTCCAGAAACGCTGGCTTAGCATGTAAGTGCAGCGTTGATGAATGAAGTGGAACTGAATAAACTCTTTTGCACCGCGTCCCTGTTTCAAATTGACTTTATCCATCCATCAGGATTTAATGAACCTGATGACAGTCAATAATATGAACCATATATCTTATAATTAGGTGCCAGCATAAAACCCCTTTTTTGCAGTAATACGTTAGCGCACAATGCTATATGTTTGTATATGCATGCCTATGCGTGTTTGAAAAGAGATGATGCTTGGCAAAAAGTGCTGTAATCGGATAGTGAAAAGCTGCAGTGCAAGTACATGCAGCTGAGCCACTTAGCTTATTGCTTTCACATCCAAGATATATAAAAGGAGACGAGAAGAAAAAAAGAGCATGCTAACAAGATGCCGAAAATAAATGCTGTTGAGATATCAAATAAATCTCTGCATGCTCATTTTCTAAAAGCATCATCTTGAAACCAATTACCGTTGAATGCTGCTCTCTTATGAAACCTTGTCATTGCTGTTTGCTGTTGAAGGTTGGGTTCACTTTCTATAACATAAGCCAGGAAAAAAGGAGTTTGCAGAGGCAGTATGCAAACTTTTAAGGGTTATGGAGACATTCTGTTCAATATAAGTTGTGCTCTTCTCTCCTCCGCCTCACGACACAACAACCCCAAAATATTATCAATTCTGAGTGTGCCTCACATAGGTGAGTGGGCTTGACAAACCACCTGTAGAAAACCCACTTTTGACCACAGCATGTCTTAGTTAATGGTAAAAAGTCTGAGAATGTGGTGTTAAATACTGTCCTTCCTCAAAGAGGTGTTTTTACCAACCAAGGCTCATTCTGATTACGTACCCCTAAATACATTTCTGGAGAGCACCAAATAAGTCCCAAGAGCTACATTTTTGTGCAGTTTTTGTGAATCCACCAGAGGTCGCTGTGTACGCTTTTTCAGATCTCAAATCTCTCTCGAGTGCCATTCATACCTGCTGTTTTAGTGTAAATTTACCAAAGGCCGCTGTCGACTGACTGACTGACCAATCGACTGACCCACCCTCCTCCTTCCCTAAACCCAACCGACAGTTTTAAAAAGCAATCCAAAAAAAGAAAAGCCCTCTCCTGATTTTTACTATGTTTTCAGATTTTACCACATTCTCACCCTGTTATTTACTTATTTAATTTTCTGGCTTTTGTTTTTGTCTTACCTGCTTTCTGGAACTGTTCTTTGCCAGACTCGAACCCTGTCATCGTGGTCAACTCCTCTCTGCATCTCAAGTCCATACATAGCGAGCTACTGGACAAACTGATAACAGCGGGAAAGCTGTCCATATGGAGGTAGCGGTCAGCTGGTAAGCTCGAAAAGGAACGGCGAAGTATATACTTCTAGCTTCATAATTCGCACTCTCCAGAAATGTATATACGGCTACGTTTTTAGAATGAGCTTATGTTGGTTTTATCTCCAATTTAATTTTCTATTTATATAAATGATATACAGTAACCTATGACTATGAAAATCTGACACTTATCAAATATGCTGATTATATGGCATTGGTGGGATGTGTAAAGGATATTCAGTTATTGGATAATTACTCAAATTTTGTCAATTTTTTTTTACAAGTTGGACAACAGAGAGTTCCTTGAAGCTTAATATTAGTAAGATGAAAGATTGATGTGGGGCAAACAAAATACAAACATTCTGTGAACCTTTGTTAACTAATGGGGAGGAAGTTGAACAGATGAGTTTTTTTTTTAAACAATTAGGTATAGAGATTGACTTTCAATTTTCTTTTGATAAGCACCCAGAGAATGTTTAAAAAAAAAGGCTCAGCAGTGTTGAGTTTGTTGAGAAAACTGAGAAGTTTTAATATTATGTTTGACAAGGACATTTTGATAGTCGTATATAAATCACTTATTGAATCTGTCCTTACTTTTAATATTGTAGTCTGATTTAACTTCCACTCTGTTAAAAGCAAAAATAAACTTTTAAGATTAGTAAATGTAGCGAGTAAAATAATTGGTGAGAGACAAACACCTCTTACTTATTTATTTATAGCAGCGATGAAAACAAAAACCTCCACTGTTGTGGAAGACTCTTCCCATCCTTTACATGATTCCTTTAAGTTACTTCCGTCTGGAATTCCCTTAAGCAAAAAAGGCTAAGTACAAAAAGACATTTATTGCCACTGCCATTGTTTTTTTTAAATAGGATCTTAAAACAATTGTGTATGTGTATTTTTGTTATGCCGGTTTGTGTGAGCCTCTGTCTAAAGACATTTGCTAACCCCTGTGGGGATAGACAGTAATTGAATTGAATTGAATCTCACAATTTAACCGACACTTGCAGCAATTTTGAACATGTGCACCAGACACATTCTTACAATCACTCCATAAAAAAAACAAAACAAAGAAAAAAAAAACATTGTGCATTTTTGAAGTGTGCATCACACAGGTGAGTGGGCTTGACAAACCACCTGTAGAAACACACTGTAAAAAGTTCTTCAAGGGTGTTGTCTATAGGAATTTATTTTAAAAAGTATATTTCTTCCAATAAATTGATTACCTTTTCTTTTTGAATTAATTTAAGTTTTACATAAGTAAAAAGTGTGACTGTTTTTGTAACTTAATTTTACCTATCAAAAAATTGTGTTTTACTGACCTTCAAAATAAATTGCTTCTACAAAACTCTATTTAAGTGTTTATATCCAAAGTAAAATGTCACGGCCCGCCCACATGATGCAGCATGCATGCAGAGCATTAGCAACGACATCGTTGCTCATACCTGTACCGGACCAGTTTCGGATTTCTGTGGAGTTTTTGAGGGCTTTATACAACGTGCAACACATGTAAGTAACTATTTACATTGCATAAAGTTAGGTTTTAGCCGAATGAGCATGCATTTTTTGCACTGTAAAATATAAACAAGTCTTCTTTCATGACAGTAACATTAAGATTGTCAGTTTTGCAAGCGCCATGCGGCCTTACCGAATGTATTGAAGTTAACATTAATCTTAAAACAACTACCGCAAACGTAGGATCGATATATGTTAGATATATTGCCAGATTATGTTTCTATATGGTTTGTATACTTTTACAAAAAAAAAACATCGTCATTTTGTTTGTCTAGTAATGTTGGTGAATGTGAATTATTCTGTATCAAATCATTCATCTTAAATGTTTCCAAATTAGCCACAGTAGGAAAACACCAGTAGCATGGGCTCTTATCCTCGTACATGTGTCAGTTAAAAGTTAATGGCTACGTTTGTAGTCACAGTTGTTGTTCCTGCTTGATTGAAAAAGATGAGGACATTATATTTTTGGCGCCTCTCTCTGCAATGTATCATAAAAATTCGTAAACACTTTAACTTTATCTTTTGATAGATTTGTTTGAAATATTTTAATTTGCCTTAAACCATTTGTTCAACTTAAAAGATTAAATATTTATTTGCATTGCAATATCATCAATGATCTTGATATTTTCCTAAACTCTTTTTTTCATTTGGGTTGCTTCTTTTGAAAGGGATGTCAAAAGCATAAATGACATGATGGCCAGGACATATAGCTGGAGAATAATGGAAGTAGTTGCCCAGTCCCCAGATGTGCCAAAATTAAAGAAAGATGGCCTGCCCAGGTAAATAATTTATCACTGACATGCTGCTCACTCAGTTTTTGTTTAAAGGCAAATAATAGTGAACAAAGATGTTTATGTGATGCTAGACAAACTTTTTGCTGAACACTTACTGAAGATTCACCCTACATGTTTTATGGAGCATTGCATTGCATAAGAATAAAAGGTTGACAAATCTTTACACATCTTTGTTCCAAATAACAGACAAACAATTGCTGTATTACAGATAAATGAAGAATTCCGAAGGTGTACTGCAGTTCCACTAGAATCAGTGTTTATGTCCCAGCTGGACAAGTACACTCCAAAACTTCTTGACCTGTTAAGTGCGAAGGGTGGAGCGACTAGTCAACGCATCAATTTGAATTATTGGAACTGATACAGGTGAGGCAAAAGTGGTAACAATGTTGCAGATACACGTTTACACAATAAGTGCTTTATTTACTCATCTTAATGGGTGAATAGTGCAACAACAAAAAAATAATTCATTCATTTTAAGGCTAAATATTAAGTATGTATGTATGTGTGTGTGTATATATATATATATATATATGTATATAGATAGATAGATAGTACAGAACCACACTGATAATGACATTTTACGTTTGTAGTTATATTGCCTGCAATATTCAGTTTTTCATTATTCACTTAACAACTATAGGATCCAAGTACCTCTGTGGTGAGGAAAAGAGATGTGACTGAGATCCCTCATTGAATACATAGGAGAGAGTGGGCATGAGCTCATCTCTTACTACTATGTAAGTATTGTTTAAAACACATTTTGACTTTTTTGGGGAAAAGCACTTATTCCTCAGATATCAATCTTATGTCTGACTGAGTTATAGTACAAAGCTGAAGCTCTGTCAAATGTTCAAAACACGCCTACAAACACCTAAATGTATGTGCAGGAACCAGGGTCCCAAGTTAACTTTTTGGTCTTCCAGTTGCTTGCAGGCTTGATTTAAAAAATAATGCCATATTTTTCAACTGCAGTTTCACAAAAGTAAAATCCTTGTTTTACATTATGCAGAAGTCATAATCATCTGATGATATAACTGCATTTTCAGTTTTGCCACTTATTGTTCTGTTTATTCTCATACAGGGAAAACGGAGAGCAGTGTCCATGAAGACTTTAAGATGCACAATATGAAGATATATGTCTGCCAAGTACCAGATGTGGTGGGCATCATCATTGAGGGAATCCCAGTGCCTACTGATCTTGGAAACCTGGCCAAAGCTCTGAACCTGCAGTATCCACCACAACTCGGCAAAACATTTAAGGTGTTACAAAGACTTTTTGTGGGACTTGACACACTGCGCACAAAGTCTTCCTCCCGATTTATGACACAAAAACAAACTTCTCAGTTAGTTGGTCAAATGCCTGCCTCACACTAAATGACAATCTTATGTTTTTGTCGAGTTTTCAGAAGATTGTTGCGAATGTTTAATTGTTAATTAGCTGCAGCTCAGAGGTTCTGTTGCTTTGCTTCATCACTCTTGTTCAATGAGCAGTTTAACTTAGAACAATGTGGTAGTCACGCACACACTACTTCAGTTCCTGGATAAGTCAGCAGCATATGGGCATTTGATGTGCTGTAGTTTGTTTTGTTATGTCAAATGCTGAGATCAGAGGCCCTTTATTTTATTTTATTTTATTTCAATGTTGTAGTACATTTGAAAATGCACTGTACTGTGCACTAAAGTTAGTCCATTTATGTAAATTGCTCAGGTCAAGAGTCACTGTATTTTAATGTTAGTGTACACAGATTGCACTTTAAGGTCTTCTATGCTACACTTAAAGATGAGGTTAGAAGTTTCTGTAATTTTTAATGTTAAAATGTTTACAACATTAACAATAAAATTGGTTACAGAAACTTAGTGCACCCAGTTGTTTGCATATGGTAAATGTTATAGAGTAATAAACGTTTGAAACAAATACCTCTTTCCTTATTAAAGTTGGATTAAAAAAATTATTTGTATAAATTAAGAGTAATAGAGAAAATGATTTAAATAAAACTAAAAAGTTTAATTTTTTTATTTTAAATGTTACTTATTTTAATTAAGTATTATTTGGTCAATATACTGATCTTTGTCACAATGGTAAAACTCAAAAGTTTTGCTTTATATTGTAGACTCTACTTAATTTTTTAGCATACAGTGAAATAAATAATATTGATTTTTACCAAATCAAAATAACAAGAAGTTCACTAAACTTACAAAAAGTAGTTGGAAAATGTTGCCTTAATTTTTTTAAGTTTAATCTAAGTAACAGTTTTTACAGTGCACTCTTATCTCTAAAAAAACAAAACAAAAAAACAGTCCCCCCCTCCCACCTCTAGCACTTAATTCTCTGAGCACAAACAGTTCCTTTGTATAATTAACACTTCTTGTTTATTGCCTTTTCTTGTTGATTCGCTGAATGCCTCCTCAATTGTAAGTCACTTTAGACAAAAGCATCTGCTAAATGACTAAATGAAATGAATAAAAATATAAGTGACTGCTTTGCAACTGCATGCAACCTTGCAGTTATTGGAGTATTGGTATAGTGTCCGTTTAATATCTGCTATACAGTATGTTTATATCAAATATATATGATACGCTCTCAACAGACAGATTGTATTGACTGTAAGTAAATGTGCAAGGACAGACCATGTCAGCATATTCTACTAAGCCTAATCATTTCCTAACAGACTTCTAATAATGAGAGTAAGTATAGTTGCGAAATTGTTTACACTCAGCATAATGTTTAAAGGAAGAAATCAAATAATGTGTAATCTTAAGGGATTGTTTCAGGTATTAGACTAGTAAACCCTGATGTTTTTTTTATATGCACAATTTTTTAATAATTCTAATAAGTTGTTTTTCTTTTGTAGTTTTTAATAATATTTAATGGATACTCTAATTCAGGCCGATATGACAATTTTGTCATTTATTTGTTTGTTTATTTATTTTAGTAGACTATTTTTTTGATACATTTCACTGTCTGGCTTTAAAGGCCATTGTTGTTATGCTTGTTCCCCAAAGTTAACCACAATTTCTAATTGATTCTAATTGACTTCTGTAGCAAAAATGCAATGCACCTAAATTGCTTGGTTGCCAAAATTAATCAAAACACCCTTTTTGCCTTTTATATATTATGTAACATAATACAATAGTATATTATTGGGGGCGACACAGTGGCTCAGTGGTTAGCACTGTCGCCTCACAACAAGAAGGTTGCTGGTTCGAACCCCGTCTGGGTCAGTTGGTGTATCTGTGTGGAGTTTGCATGCTCTCCCCATGTTCGCTTGGGCTTCCTCTGGGTACTCCGGTTTCCTCCACAGTCCAAAGACATGCGGTACAGGTGAATTGAATAAACTGAATTGGCCATGGTGTATGTGTGTGAGTGAGTGTGTATAGATGTTTCCCAGTGTTGGGTTGCTCACTTCACAGGGCATCCGCTGTGTAAAACCTACAGTTTGCTGGATAAGTTGGCGGTTCATTTCGCTGTGGCAATCCCTAATGAATAAAGGGACTAAGCCTAAGGAAAATGAATGAATGAATGAATATATTATTGGCGGTTAATGAAAATTTTAAAACCAATGAGTGATTGATCTTTAAAGTATTTTTTATTCCTTTTGTACTATATAAACCAGTTCAGGTTCTACTTCCATGCATGGGTGTTTAGTTAATTTCTTTTTAAATACTTTCTTTTCCCTACACGTTTACAATTATTTAAATGGAAAATCACTTTTAATTTCTCCAATATGGCTTCATGCATTGTAAAAAGTGATTAGTTTATTTAAAGTGAATAAAAATGTTGCCTTAAAAACAATACATTGACTTTACCTTTAAAAGTGAGTAATCCCATCTAAAACTGGAATTGTTAAGTTGACTCAAATTATTAATTAGAATTATGAACATAGTTACAGGTATACTCACTTTTTGAGTAAAATAAACTAATTGATTTTTACAGTGTAAATGCTGTTATACAGTAAAGTATTTTTTTTTTTGTGGAAATTGATAGTGGGGCGACACAGTGGCTCAGTGGTTAGTGCTGTCACTTCACAGCAAGAAGAACTCTGGTTCGAGTCCCATCTGGGCCAGTTGGCATTTCTGTGTGGAGTTTGTATGTTCTCCCCGTGTTTGCGTGGGTTTTTTCCAGGTGCTGCGGTTTCCCCCACAGTCCCAAGACAAGTGAATTGAATAAACTAAACTGTCCGCAGTGTGTGTGTGTGTGTGTGTGTGTGTGAATGTGTATATGGGTGTTTCCCAGTACTGGGGTGCAGCTGGAAAGGTATCCGCTGCATAAAACACATGCTGGAATAGTTGGCGGTTCATTCCGCTGTGGCGACCTCTGAAATAGAGACTAAGGGCGTGCTCACACTATGCTATTCGAACCGTGCCCTGGCTTGTTTGTCGTATCGTTTGAGAAGTGTGAGTGCTCTGAATCGGGCTCAGGCAAGGTTCACTTGGCCGGCCCTGGCCCGGTTGGAAGAGGTGTGCCAGAGCGCGGTTCACTTGGGGTCAGGTGCGGTACGCTTGTAGTGTGAGTGCAAAGCGCGCCTAAGCCCGAAACTGAAAGCAAGACAAGACTTTTAAGGGACTGTTTAATATGGATTAATTAATTATTTTTACTGTTCAATGAACGTAAACTGTAGTAGATTATTAAAGACGCAAACCCCTCACTGCATGACAGCTGCACATGCTAACCTCCTAATTCCTGCAGCACGAAGACTTTATGATTGTTTATGAGCGTCAAAAGTGACTGATCTGTTCGGCAAAATATTTGACTGCGTGTCACCGCATATCTAACGACTTAAACTGATATAACTAAAGAAATCTCCACTATATGCTGAGCGAAAGCACTTACTCACAGCACATCATTGATGATGTAAGCGTGCCGAGGCCTGAATGTAATGTGAGTGCGGGCCGTCGGGGGAGACGGAAGGGGGGGACAAGCGTGCTTTGGCCCGGTTCAAGGCAACTGTACATAGAGTGAGTACGCCCTAAGGCTGATTTCACACTGCGAGGCTTAGTGCTCAAATCAGATTTTTTCTCAGATCTGATTTTTTTTCATAGCTGTTCACACTGTTGTTATAAATGTGGCAAATATCAGATTTGCAGTGTGAACAGATCCTGTTTCTAAACTGACCCACATGGGGTACAATTACGGATAGTTCAAAATGTCTAATTATGCACACAATCTGTATACTGTATGAAGCACGATGTCAGATTATGCTTAATATGATTATTGCCCTTTTCACAGACAACCATGGTGTATTTCATGAACTGCAAATGGTTGTTCTGCTACTACTAATGTGCATTTCGCCATTTGAAACCTAAAATAAGTCACTTGTGATTAAAAACACTGATCATTTGTGATTTATGACAACCGCTGTGCATGCCTTTCTGACCACTGGTCTAGTAAACTCATCAAGGGTTAATGAGCAGCCGGATACTGAGCTGTGAAGGCAGAGTTGGTTTATCTGGGTTTGCAGAGTTATTTCATTTTACTTCATTATAAACAACATACACGCGCTTAAGGGGGGTTTGGGTGCTTGAGCACCTGACCTTTTTTTCTCTCGGAGAGAAAGTTCATCCTTAAATTGAAAGTGCCTCTCCTTTGCGCACAGATCCCCTATCTGCAACACCCCTCTTCGGCTTCGCGATCAATGTCGCTCAAAGATTATAGTAAAAGTCAGATAAAATCCGACATAACCGTTCACCATACCTGTCAACCCTCCCGTTTTTTCCCGGGATTCTGCCGTATTTTACAGTTCTATCCCGCTGTCATCACGTAAAGGTATTTTCCCGTATTTTCCCGTATTTTTTCTCTTTCTGAGAAGAGCCGATCCTCCCTATATGCAACCCATACCGCCGAACCACCAGGGGCCGCCCTTGCTCTTAAATATGAATCGGTTCTGTGCTTTCATTTTATTTAGGCATAGAAACACTTTGGAATAAACATAAAAACGGCGCGATTCATTTCCTTTTCATTACAGGCGCCATTACCCCTATGCAATCCTCAAAACAGTCAGTTCTTATAAAGATGCGTGACTGTCAGCTGATGCTCTTCATAGTGATAATAGACGCTGTTTCCCAAGCGGATTCTGTACGTACGAGATTTGATGCTGAACTCAAGTGGACACTGGGTTTTGGGTGCGTGTTTGAACAGACATATACACATAATAATAATAATAATAATAATAATAATATTAATGGCGGTTCATTACGCTGTGGCGACCCAAGATTAATAAAGGGACTAAGCCGAAAAGAAAATGAATGAATGAATAATATAATAATAATAACAACATCATCTAGACATGTCGATCTTGTAGGGTTTTCTTTTAAACACAACAAATTTTGTCCTAAATGAGCATAAACAGTTAGGAAAACAGTCAAATGGTTTCAATATAGATATGTGCAGTTTTAAAGTGACAGCTCTGTTATTTAATGTAATCAAACCAAAAAAATAAAATAAAAATCACTGCTCTTTAATCAGAATGTTTAAATTATACAGTGAAGAAAAGATGAAATTTGATAACTTGATTTTATTTCTTTATAATAGCTAATAGTTTAAATGAGCTGAACTGCTTTTTCTAATGTATACTAATTATTATATCCTTAAAAACAGCTCCAGATGAACATATTTATTTTTATTAGTTTTTTTTTTTTTTTGGCCGGGGGGGGTGGGGGGATGGGGGTGTTATCCCTTATTTTCACATCCAAATGTTGACAGGTATGCCCTTCACACTGCGTCGCATTGCAAAACATCTGATCTGTGTCTGATTTAATACTACGTATGAAAGTGGCACAAATCTGAACGGAAAAGATCAGATTACATGCGATTTTGGATGTTCACACTGTCATTACCTTATTAAACAGTCAGATTCAGGCCACATTTGACTGCAGTGTGAACATATCCTAAGCTGAAGGAAAAGGAATGCAATTGAAAGTGGAATCATACTGTTTGTGATTGGAATGAATGTCTTGACACCCTATACAAAGTCCAAAATATGTATTTGATCTTAAAAGATTAATTATCAAACAAATTGCCAGCTAATGCTCATGGTAAACACTTATCTTTATCCATGTCTTTCTGAAATCCCATCCAAGACTGTAAACTGATATTGGAGGATCAATGGAAATAGATCGGACTTTTAACACTGTTAAAACAGTCAGACGCAGATCTTCTTTCATAAAGAAACTTGTCTAGTTGAAATCAATACCGAAGGCTCCACTTCGTTTGCTTAATGCCTTTCTCTACCTCTGCCGGTTGGTGGTTCTCCTGCAGTATATCTTATAAATGTTTACTTCGCTTCCCTCTTTATTTGGCCTAATGAGAAGACAAGCTCAACTTTAACGGCTCAATACTTGATCTTCACCTGACCTCCCTCCAGCCCATTGTGATGCTGCTACACCAACAAAGAGATGCTAATGTGGAGAGCGCAGCATCTGTGTAGCGCGCCAGGCACCTGCTTTAGCTACCGCATTGACAGCTTGGCTAGATTTCAATAACGGATCCATACAGCCGTCCTGGCTCACTCCACAGCAGGGTCCCATATTGACGCTCTTGTGTTCTCATGCTCAACACAACAGATTGCTCTTTAGAAGTCATTTCCTCTACCTTTTCCTTAAGTATTTACATGCGTATCTGCTGGAGATCAAGCATTAGAGAAGCGGGGAAACTGGAAATTGTAATATTTTTGTTGTTAATTTATTTGGCCAGTTTCTGATTCAAACTTGGATACAAACATGCACTGCAATGATTCTTATAATACAAAGTGTGTAAAGACTGTAAACAGAGGTCAGAGATGGAGCACAGACGTACATTTAAAAATATTAGTTTAATAATTAGTTTTACGGAACTTTGTCATTTTATTTCATGTTATTCTGAAATATCAACGCAATCTCACACCAATTCGTAACTTTTTGATTTAGTGGCGATCTAATTCATACAATTTATAATGATTTGCTCATAACCCAATGATGGTTGGGTTTAGTGGCGGAGTTGGGTGCTACGCCTTCTTTTTACAATCGTACATTTTCATACAACTGAACTCGTCTGAATTCGTACGAATTAGCCACTGAACTGAAAAAAACGTAAAATACTTTTTCTGGTGAGATCAAGCTGGAAATACAGTTAAAATCGTAAAATATGTGTAGCACGCCTAAAAATATTTTTGAAGATTTTGTTACATAACATCAATATACCAGTACATACATGATGTTTTTTGTGAATTATGGGCACTTTCCATAGGTTTCCATTGTTTTTATCCTGCACAAACTGTACTTTCTATTGAACTTAATGTTATATTTAATAATAATAATAATAATAATAACAAATTGTTAATAATAAATATATATATAATAATTCTATGACGCAGTGGCGCAGTAGGTAGTGCTGTTGCCTCACAGCAAGAACGTCGCTGGGTCGCAGGTTCGAACCTTGGCTGGGCTGGGTCAGTTGGCGTTTCTGTGTGGAGTTTGCATGTTCTCCCTGCGTTCGCGTGGGTTTCCTCCGGGTGCTCCGGTTTTCCCCACAGTCCAAAGACATGCGGTACAGGTGAATTGGGTAAGCTAAATTGTCCGTAGTGTATGAGTGTGAATGAGTGTGTGGATGTTTCCCAGAGATGGGTTGCGGCTGGAAGGGCATCCGCTGTGTAAAATCGTGCTGGATGAGTTGGCGGTTCATTCCGCTGTGGCGACCCCGGATTAATAAAGGGACTAAGCCGACAAGAAAATGAATGAATAATAATTCTGTATATTTTTAATTTATGTATGACTTTTATATAACTTATGTATGACTTTTTTTAATTTATGTATGACAAGTTGTATTTATCAGTCAAAACTAAGACAACCACTGAGTACGTTTACATGGACACCAATAATCAGATTTTAATGCGATTAAGACAGTACTCTTATTAAGAGTCTACCATGTAAACAGCGATTTTTGATTAAATTAATCTGATTAAGGTCATAATCGAACTAAAGAGAAATGGAATTAAGACGTGGAGTTTGCCGATTTTAGTCGCATTATTGAAGTGCAGTACAGACATGTAAACACCTTAATCGAACTATTACCATCATGTAGGACTTTTCGTTGCGTTTTGCGACAGGATAGTCCACACACACACACACACACACACACACACACACACACACACACACACACACACACACACACACACACACACACACACACGGCTGTTTGACTATTCTTTGCACCTACCGAATCAGTGAAGACCACAGACACCTGCATTGTGTTATGCAGAGGGTTTTTTTTTCTTCCATTCAGCATGCGGTGTGAACTTCCATTAAAACAACACTCTTCCAGCAGTTCATAGTTGCATCCAATGTCTCATTTGTCACGCAGGGGAGTAGAGCTGAAGATCTTTGCCCGAACCCGACGGGACTTGACGAGTTTGGGTGGGTTCGGGTTTAATTTCTATCATTTTAGAGGGGGTCAGGTTGGGCCGGGCTTGGCTTGTGCAGTAAATGAATAGTCTTGTGATGCATTTCTATTAGCGCGAGAAAGTAATCAAATCGTTTGTTACAACATTAATAATCCATCTCTGCAAAGGTAAAACAAATGATGACGGAGAAGTGAAAAAGAGCGAATTTTGACTGCGGTCAGGCCAGCCGCCAGTTCAGAAGGAACAGTCATTCTAGCCGCCAAGTTATTTCGGCGGTCACTCATACACTGCGTATTACGGTAGAGCGCTAAACAGCAATGTATGTACAGCAAGCTGACAGGGAAGATGACGAGGTCACTCGCTACATTGAAACTGCTGTCATGGAAAATTGAATGGATGTTCTTGGCTGGTAGAAGATGAACAAACAATCTTACCCAAAATTAGCCAGATCATAACTACTCATCTCGGCCTGTAGCAACAGCAGTGAAAGGGTGTTCGGTGCTGCTGGACACACCATCCTGAGCGCAGGACTGCGCTAAAGCCGTTTACAGTGGATTCAATAATGTTCCTCCACAAAAACACGTAGCCTAATCTTGGTGAGTAAAGGGTTTTTAAATTATAAATAAATATTAATTAAACCATAAAATCATAATGTAGACAGGGTATACAGGTTAATGTTGGCATTATTCTTTTAATATTCAGCTTCACCATCGCCTTAAGGCCAGATTGTGAAGAGAAGTAGCGAAACAAATCCCGCAGAGCCTTTATCTTAATTTCGTTATTGCCAAATACCTGTCATAATTTAGAATTTATTTTAATTTAATTTGTTAAGAAAGACTTCTTTTCATTTGTGTGTTGGCCAATTTAAAGGCTAAGTCTATGTACCTATGCCTATTTAAAGTGCTGAGATGTTACAATGTTAGAGGCCTTATTTTATTTCTTTGTTCTAACTTCCAAGTGGCCTGTAGCCTATGTTTGTTACGAATAAATTATGTTAAAACATATAAATGACTCATTCTTGAAAAAAGGCAAAAGAGCTGTGTGCATGTGCCAATTTAAATAATGTCGGGTTATAAACGGGTTCGGGCTTTATAAAGCTGTCAATCAAAATATACCTGTCGGGCTCAGGCCGAATTCTGTCGGGCTCGGGCCCTATCGGGCCTAATTTTTATGGCCCGATTACAGCTCTACAGGGGGGCATACATGAAATGTTCCAGAATTAAAGTGAAAGTGCCAAACTGCAGTTAAAGTCGACAAGTTAAAAATTAAACACCAGAAATTACATGAAACTCCGGAGGAAATGCGGATAGCGTGGTGACGCAATGACGTTAATCGAATTATGTGCTATAACATGTAAAACGGGATCATGAAAGGAGCATTCAAAAAGCAACTCATGTAAACACCTTAATCTTATTATTGTCTTAGTTAGACTAAGGCAAATAATTTGATTGCTGATGTCTATGCAAACGTAGTCACTGCTGTGGTCAAAAAACCTAATCAATGTATGATTAGAGTTTTTTTTTTTTCATTTAAGTTTGTACATTGAAAACGTATATGAAACGTATATTTCCTATAGACATTTAGCCTGCACCACAATGGCTAAACACCCACAAAAATTTCACAAATTCAACAAAT
>LR812520.1:46776798-46964298 GCA_903798195.1 Danio kyathit | reverse complement strand
ATTTACAGAACATTTTTATGCAAACTATCTACAAGAGAAACTAATGGCGTGTGTGATGTGCTTCAAGCCCGGAGGACTTTTTTTTTTTTGCTGCTCATCTCTGGCCAAATACCTTTTCTGCAAATGTTGGGTTTGGTTCTGCTTAATGGTGTAAAGCGGGGTTTGTAGTGCAGAGCTCATCCAGACTGTAATCTCTCAAGATTGATGGGATTTGATTTGAGGTCAAGCATGATTATTTAACATCGGTTACTAACTGCTTAATCATGGTTAAAGTAAATAGTGAGTTGTACTTGGCAGGCCCTTAAGCTGGATCCAGTATGGCAGACTCAATGGCCCATACGGCAAGTTGTGGCTGATTTATTTTGATGATTTTATGTCCGATTTTATGACTGTGTGATGTATTGCATATGGTTTTCAGAAGAACAGCATAGTCGTGGTGAAACTGAAAAAATGTGTTTTCTCTCTGCTGATCAGGCTGGTTATAGAACAGATTGTTCGAATTCATTTCCCTTCAGTTCCTAATATAATTTCACATTTTCCGAGTACAATCAATCCCCATTTCAGGTGCGACTGACAGAAGGAAGTGATTTGCAGTGTGAAGACTCATCTGTTGTGTTGGTTGTCCACACTTTCTCTCTTCTTCGCCCATCTATGATGGACCGGTCCCCTCGCCATCCACCGGGGGAAATTTCTGTCAGATTTGATTATGTGGGCTGGCAATAAGAGACTGCTTTTGACCTCCAGACCCTGCTCACTTCTGAACAGGCGAGTGTAGTGGACAGCCCTCAGAGAGTAATCAGTGTCAAATGAACCGTTGATAAATGTGTTTGGCTCTGGTTTGAGAATCTGTCATGGAGGTTCACATGCAGACGAATCCAAGCCTCTTTCAAGCCCTGCAGAGAGAAAGCCTGCCAAGACCACCAAGACCTGACTGTTTTTAACTTTGCGGGTTTGGAGTTTTGAGTCTTTTGTTTTTCTGGATGATACACTGCAAAACCATATACATCTGCAGGACTTTATGAGTTTGTGTGTTATGTGTATAGGGGAGACCAAAGTAATCATATGGTAATGTTAGAAAGGCCAGTACCTACATGGGTTTTAAATCAGAAGTATGCAAATGTGGGTTTTCTTTGCACTACTGTTTCCAAAAGGAATTGACATGATTTCAAATGAATTCTTGTCAATTGTGATACTGTTTTATGTACTACTGTTCAAAGTTAACATTAACACATTTTGAAGGTTACAAAAATATTCTATTTTAAAATGTACTGAGTAAATGTATCCATGTATGTTTCCGTCCTGGAAAAAAAAAAATCACAGTTTTTTTTATAACAACACTAAGTAGCTTGCTATGGGGTTTGAGGGTGTTTTAATATTTTGAATGATTTAATTGATACTCATTGGATTTCTTTTTGGCGGCTCAGTGGATAGCACTGCCAACTCACAGCAAGAAGGTCACTGGTTTGAGTGCCAACTGGACCAGTTGGCATTTCTGTGTGGAGTTTGCATGTTCTCCCCTTGTCCGTGTGGGTTTCCTCCGGTTTCCCCCACAATCCAAAGACATGCGCTGTAAGTTAATTGAAAAAAACTAAATTGGCCATAGCGTATGGGTGAATGAGTGTGTATTGGTGTTTCCCAGTACTGGGTTGCAGCTGGAAGAGCATCCGCTGCGTAAAGCAAATGCTGGAATAGTTGGCGGTTCATTTCGCTGTGGCGACTTCTGAAATAGAGACTAAGCTAAAGGAAAATGAATGAATGAATGAATGAATGGATTTTTTTTTACTGAAATAGGGCTTTTATCCAGTTTTGATAGAGATTTAGTAATCTATAAATTATTATCTATACTGTATGGTATAGCTTTATAGTATGTGCTATTGGCTGTATAAACCTTGTTGCTTAAAAAAAAAAAACATGAACTGAAAAAAAAATAATGGATAAAAGGTAACCTATGTTTTTTGGCTAGTTGCCTAGATTTTTGTTTTCTTATTTTTAAATATATATATACTGTATGTACATATATATTTTTTTTTATTAAATCAAATTCAAACTTGTAATAAGAGCTACAGTTTTATGTTTATTACAGAACATGAATGTCCTAACACTCATTTCCTTTTAAATTCATTCCACATTTCTTCATAAAGCTCTATGTGTTTTCTTTGTAAAATTTCATTATGTTTGATTCTGCTCTGTTCACCCAAAATAAAAATTTACTCTCTATTTACTCAAGTGGTTCCAAACTTCTGTTGAACACAAAAGAAGATGTTTTAAAGGAAGTAAGTTAAAAACCTGTAACCATTGACTTCCATCGTAGGAAAAACCAATACTATGGAATTCAATGGTTACAGGTTTACAACATATTTCAAAATATATTATTTTGTGATTAATAGAAGAAAGAAACTGAAAACGGTTTGAAACAAGTAAAAGGTTATTAAATTATGACAGAATTTTCATTTTTGGGTGAATATCACTTTAATTAAAACAAAAACAGAAAATATAATAATAAACACAAACTCTAACTCCTTATAACAACTACGTAAAGTCTTGATAATACCGAACTAAAATTGGTGTACATTTTTATAATAACCAGCCTCTGTCACCTAGACTGCAGCTCTACACAAGAACTGAGTCTGGTTTCTCTCAAGGTTTTTTCCCTTACTTTTGTCAGTTGGTAAAGTTTGTTCCTTGCCACTGTCGCCACTGGCTTGCTTGATTTGGTACTTGTAGAGCTGCGCATCGATGGAATTGTTCTTCAGTGTTTGGAGTTCAGCAGTGAAAATTAAACCACACTGTACTGAACTTAAACTTACACCCTGAAAACTCGACCACACAGTTTCAATTTACTAGAACTTCGTTGTTAAGTTGCTTTGACACAATCTACAATGTAAAAGTGCTATAGAAAAGAGATGAATTGAATAGATTAATTGAATAATAGTTTTTTTTGTCACATGAAGACCATTTTAAAGTCCAAACACCCATTACCATTTAAACCATAAATATATTTTTAATTCTTTGTAAAGTATTTACATTTTTTAATACTTTTTAAAGTATTCCAACTGAGTTGGATTCTATTCTGTGGCTGTTCCTTTAAGAATGCTCAAGTCCAGTGCGTCGAGAGATGGCACTCACAACTGTTTGATAATATGAAACTCGAGAGCGTTATTAGAACCTGATTCTAGAAAGTCCTGTGAAATTTAAGCATAATTCCTCTGTGGTCTGGCCTGTCATGTATTTCATTAAGATGCCATTATTGTCTCCGTACTCTGACTCCTCTCCGACAGATCGCCACACCATCTATTGATGTGTTTATTCCCCTGTTAGCTCTCCGTCATAGATGGAAAAATAATTTGTTTTGTGAGAGTAGGAAGGCACTTGCTAATGGCGGAGTGTATTGGAGTGTGTGTGGGCATTCAGTTTAGTGCTTTATGACCTCATAGCTGGACAAGATGTGTTTCCATGATTACAGTCATGCGAACCTTTGCATGAGATTCTTGAAATGTTATATTAGGCCGGTGACTGTGTGTGTTTGTTTTTTTTCTCGTTTCTGCACAATCTAAATAGCAATTGTAGAGTCATAGTAAATTTGCCACTGTTAGTTTGCCTTTAAAGTGCAAAGGATGTGAAAACAGGCTGTAATTATATTTTGTAGTGTGTGTTCATGGTTTTATTATGACTGATTCAATGGTGCATGGTGTTCCCAAGAACAGAATGGTTTGACTTGGTAAAATGCAATCAATATGTTGTAAGAATGAATTTCACTTAAGTGATCCAGGCAGTTGCAGTAATATGTTTTGAAACACGAGATTCACCCACACTTTATTTTCAGTGGTTAGCACTGTCACCTCACAGTAAGAAGGTCGCTGGTTAGAATCGTAGCTGAACCAGTTGGCATTTCTATGTGGAGTTTGTATGTTCTCCCTGTGTTCGTGTGGGTTTCCTCCGGGTCCTCCGATTTCCCCCACAGTCCAAAGACATCTGCTATAGGTACTGTAAACTAAATTGGCCATTGTGTATGAAAATGTGAGAGTTTATGGGTGTTTCCCAGTACTGGGTTGCAGCTGGAAGGGCACCCACTGTGTAAAACACATGCCGGAATAGTTGGCGGTTTATTCCACTGTGGAGACTCCTGATAAATAAGGACTAAAATGAATGAATATTGCCTCAACAAACTCCTAATTTGCAGAGTATTAATATATATTAAGGTAGTAGTTGGGTTTAGGTATTGGCTATAGGATTAGGGATGTAGAATAAGATCATGGAAAAGGTGTACTTTATAAGTACAGTACAAACAAACAGCCAATTTTTTAATAACAAGCAGGTAATAAGCCAGGAGAAAATAGTTCAAATTTGTTCTCAAACTAAAGTGTTCATATCTGTTTTGAAGCTTTTTTTATAACTGTTTGTTGAATTACTAGTTCTGGCTTCCTTGTGGTTGTTTTGTGTTTGGATTATTATTTAACTTTTTCTTTTGTAAATGTAATTACTATTTTATTGATTGTTTTTCAGAATTTAGAAGTATAGCCCTATCTCAGATATGTTATGATGATCCATGATAACATACTGTTGGTGCACAATAATTGTGACTAAAACATGCATTTTGTTAAAAATTAATTGTTGGACAGTTAATGTGTCTTAGTAACTGTGAAGTTACTATTTTAATGGAGAAGTCAGAATAGTAATGGAAGATTATTATTTTACTTTTTAGTTTGGAATGTTATGAAATGTAAAACAGTTGCTGTGGCTTTGATATGTCAAAATGAAATTAGTTTTCAGGCATTTGTCAGAGTAATCCAATATACAGAACACTTTGAAATGTTTTTTATATGTATAAATGTGTTTGAATTTTGCAATTTATTAGTTGCCTGTTTGTTGACAGCAAATATCTTGTTGTTGATTTTAAAGCAGTGGTGTATACTCAAAAGTATTTTTGCTGCTTGTTCAAACAACCTATGTAAAATGAACTGAAATATTGCAACTCCTTGATTTTTTTTTTAAGGTAACTTAATTGTTTTATGTTCAATCCACTTAAATTTGTAAAAACAAACAAGTTAACCTAATCGGTTTGTGTTAAGACAACATACAGGAATTGTGTGGAACCCCGCATTTTTAGCAACTTTAATCTGTTTAAATGGCACATAAATTCTAGTTAAAAATATTTTTTCCAGTTGACAACTTGACAATAATAGCTAAGTTAACTTGGGCAAATTTATTAACTGGACATTTTTTAAGTAAATTTGACTCAACTGGGACATTTTTTCAACAAGAAATATTATTTCAGGACAACAACAACAACGGGCGACGCGGTGGCTCAGTAGGTAGTGCTGTCGCCTCACAGCAAGAAGATCGCTGGTTCGAGCCTCTCCTGGGTCAGTTGGCATTTCTGTGTGGAGTTTGATGTGTGGAGATGTTCTCCCCGCGTTCGCGTGGGTTTCCTCCGGGTGCTCCGGTTTCTCCCACAAGTCCAAAGACATGCGGTACAGATGAATTGGGTAAGCTAACATTGTCCGTAGTGTATGTGTGTGAGGGAGAGTGTATGAGTGTTTCCCAGTGATGGGTTGCAGCTAAAAGGGCATCCGCTGCGTAAAACATATGCTGGATAATAAATAAAGGGACTAAGCTGAAAAGAAAATGAATGAATGAATGAACAACAACAACAAAAATCTTAGACAGCAGAGTAACAGTTTTTTTTTAAGTTGACTCAACTTTTATTTTTTTTTTTTTTACAGTGTACAATGTTACAATGACACATGATTTAACCATTTTTGTACACATTATGTAGCATTGCATGGCTACTGTACATGGTTGCATTCCTTGTTTCATTGAACAACATTGGGCAGGATTTTAAAGAGGTCAAATAAATACAGACATACATTTTTACTTAATATTCACAATCTAAAAATGTAGTAAACACTGAGATATATACTGTCACAATTCAGCCCAAAAATACTAAGACATGATCTTATTTGGCCATATCACTAATGCACTATGGTCTGAGACGAGGATAAATAATAGCATAGACTCACAAACACACATTCAGTTCTGCTTATACTCTAGCTGATGTCTTGTTGTATTCATTTATGAATTTCATTCATTCATTCATTTTCTTTTCGGCTTAGTCCCTTTATTAATCCGGGGTCACCACAGCAGAATGAACCGCCAATTTATCCTGCACATGTTTTGCGCAGCGGATGCCCTTCCAGCCGCAACCCATCTCTGGGAAGCATCCATACACACTTATTCACACTCATACAGTACGGACAATTTAGCCTACCTAATTCACCTGTACCACATTGTCTTATTTTTATAGTGAGATGGCAGTTGGTGGCTCTGTTGAACATAATGCTTTTATCTACGAGTAAACATGCAGAAACTGACTGTTCTGAGCGCAGCTTTCTAAATGAAGATTAATGCAGGCATTTGGGTTCAAGGTGATATTTTATTTGGTATTAGCCTATCAATTTGCTAATGCACAACTTTGGAGAGTTGCTCCAAAGAACAAGGTGACAGCTGTTGGAAATGGATATTGATTATAAAAGGCTGCTGGGCTTTCTTTTTACTTTTTCACCGCCTTTTATCTTTGTCTTTCTCTTTTGGTCACGCTGTAATGTCTTATGTAGCGCAAAGCATGATGGATGGCCGAAGCAGATTTCAAGGCTTCGCGTCAGAAGCGCACTTTTGAGGATACCTGATCGAATTTCAGCCCTCTTTTCCGTGGAATCTCTTGGATATCATTATTGATTTTCAACCTTAAAGCTAAGCCGTGAAAATGGACCTGTGCACAAATAACTGAATAAAAATAGACTAGATGCGTTTAAATATTTCCTTTTAGGGCAGTGGAGGGTGGCGTATGAAAATCAGTCTGCAATGTAGTTACATTTATGGGACTTCTGTGTTAAACACTTGTGTTGAGGACTTACATCTTCAGCTATATAAACGTTATTACAGTTAGTCTATTATGATCATCAGGTGGTGAGCGTATTGTTTTTTTAGGGAAAAAACATTTAAATACTTTAACTGCAAATAATACAGAAATAAATACAATTTAAATAATTTTATCATTTAGATAAATATTATGGTTTGTAATTTAAAAGATTTTTTAAAAACAAAATAAAAAAAGGTTTATGTATGTTTTTTACTGTTGAACTTTAGTATCATAAAGAAAATTATATTTGTAACATTTTTGTAAAATTCATAAAAAAAATTTTAATTGCTGACTTGCTGTCATGCTAATGCTAATTTCTTTTTTATAAATTGGTTATGAATGCACACAATTAAATGTCTCTTTTTTACATGCTTTGACAACGTTACAGTTAGGAATAAACACAATACTGAATGTTGTAATTTGTTCCAAAAACAGATTTAACATCAGATAATGTAATATGGTTTATAGTTAAACAGCTAGGTTAATAGTTTTTTTTTATTTTCATTTAAATAGTCAGAAAAAAATATTTTTAAAATTAATCATGTTTTTTATCTTTCATAAAAGTTTAATATTATTATCACTATTATTATTAGTAGTAGTACTATTAATAATAATAATAATAATAATAATAATAATAATAATAATAATAATAATAACAATAATAGTGATAATAATAATAATAATAATAATAATAATAATTATTATTATTATTATTATTATTATTATTATTATTATTGAAAATACATTTTAAAATAATTCAACTCTAAATAATACATATTTCAAACAAATAAAATCAAAATAATAGATCATTTAGATAAATATTATGGCTTGTAATTTAAAATAGTTTTAATGGCTTGTTTATTTTCATTTAAATAGTCAGAAAAATTAAATGTTCTTAATTAATAATTTTTACTTTTATAAAAGTGTACTATTATTATTAAGCAATGTTGGGCAATAGTGTCGCTACAAGTAGTGACGCTGCTAGCTTAACTGCATTTCTCAGTAGTGTGGCGATAGCATCGCTACCTTCTAAATCAAATAGCTTTTCAGTAGCAAAGCTATTTTTTGAGTCAGGTAGCGCAGTAGCATCCACACAAGGTACTTTTACCAATCGCGGATCAATAAGTAATAGCACTGACATTCACGGAGCTGTGAGGCCGGTGTCTAGCTGATGAAAGTAAATCCATATGATGCAGGAATGACTGTTTCTTCTTCTTCCTGTTTTACAGTGGTCGATAAACTTTTTGGTGTGTTACTGCCACCTCTCACTCCGGTTGGTGACGTCGCAAACCAATTAGGCTAACACAAGAAATTTGCTTGATGGAAAGATGACTGAGGGAGAGGAGGTCTATATATATATATAGTTTACTGTAGTAAAGGCTAAAGTATACTATGGTAATTACTATTAGTTTATTAGTTTATTGTTACTAATGATACTACGTACATTATGTAGTGTAAATCATTAATAGTGTATATAAATTATAATATATATATATATATATATATATATATATATATATATATATATATATATATATATATATATATATACAATATAATGCTTATTCCTAAATATTTCCCTTTACAATAAATTACTATAGTATTTTAAATGTGTAACACCTGGTTTTATTGGAGATTTTTTTGTTTTTGCTGTTATATACTATAATTTGTTTCTGTTTGGTACAGCATAATTGCAGTAAATAATTGAACTGAATATGTTTCATTGACAGTTTTATTGATCACTAAGATATATTTGACTTGGATTTAAGTTGATTTGATTTAAAAGTTAAAATTAAAAAAATAGCTGTTATCTTTCTATTTCTAAAGATGTTTCGTGACTAAACTATTATTTGAATAATTATATCCGTTTAATAAATCTGGCGTGCATTTCCCAAACAACGAAGTAACTCGCGGCTGAACTATCATAGTTCGATGCATCATTTGGGGAAAGAACGATGTAGTGACGAGTGTTTCCCAAAACCCGTAGTTTCTCTGTCGCAGATCCATCACTTGAACCATGTTAGTTATAACGTAAAACGCCCATAATGATGCTCTAAACGGGGTGGAGCAACTTTTTTAGAAAACAACCCCATCATTTCTTTGTGCAAATTATATTGTTTTACACAAACACACATTTAAAATAAAATCTAATATTAGTTTTGGTAAAAACATGCGCTCATTTTTTATATTCATTGAAATGTATGTAAATGGCACATATAGCGCCTGTGTTTGCTTTACTAATATTATTGAGAAGTTGAACATTACATATTCTATTCTAAAACATAAAATCACTTACAAATGCCAACACTATTCTAATATCATATATAAATCATATAAATAAATAAATAATGAGGCGATTTATTATAAATATATTTACTTTAATAATAATATTAATCATGATGATTATTATTATTATTATTATTATTATTATTATTAAGTAGGATATTGTTTATTTATTGAAAAAATAAATAAATAAAAGTCTACTTTTACAATTTGACACATGAAAACCACAGCAGAAAGTTCTAACCAACAGGCCCATGCCATATACAGTACAGACACTTAATAAATAACCCAATAAAAGAGTTAACGTATGCAATGTTTTTTTTTTTTTTTTTTTTTTTTTCACAAGCTTTAGAGACGTAACATAAGTTCCGCTTATTAAATAATAGCTCTTTCGCTATGAGGCTGTGTTAAAAATGATATCAATGTTTTCAAAGTGCACTGCGAAGGGAGCACAATTGTAAACATGAAGATCGCTAAAACTGAACTGTAAAAATAATTTGAAAGCAAATTACACCTAAGAGAGATTAACTTAATGCTTTTTTACTTTTAATAATTCCAACTTTGAATGTTAGAATGTTCTAAATGAATAGGGCATAGGGGGGATAAGTGGGAATAGAAGACAGCCAGGAACTATGTTTCAAACTACAGTTCCACAGGTGTCGTTTCAAGTGCTCGACTTTGCGACGCAGTTTGCGAATGTTCGTTGGAGCGATGGATTTGGGAAACAACAAATCAACAAACTATCTTTGTAACGACGGAACTTGCAACCTTAGTTGGCTAGCGATGGTTTTGGGAAACGCACCGCTGTTTTGTTCAAAAGCACCAACATATATTACGTATTTTCACTAAGAAATTGATAAACATATTCATTTTCAAAATGGGCTGTGCTCATTTATACTGAACTCTGTATACTGTATATACACACACGTTCATTTTTATAATGTGATGTTTATAAAAAAATCTGTTTATTTCAAGTAACACAGAAATGGTTTCAGTTTTATTTTATGATTTTAGATTTAATTCAATGTAATAACCTTCTCAATAATGTAATAGCAGTTTAAAGACAACATTAACAAAGATGTACTAATGTGTCGGTCATCTTCAGGTCTTCTTTTACTGATATCTTTGAGCATTCAAGGTTGTTCTCTCCATTATTTGATGAATATGTGTGTCCTGAGTTTATGGTCTCATATAAAAGCATGTGCGAATGACAGTGAGAAGTGTTTGTGTGAAAGTGTCTTGCTGTATTATTTTGCAGCATTACTCTGGGCTGATCTGGAGACGTGTGAGTCTTTGTCTCCATCTGCATCACAGCTGTGAACCGGCCTGTTATTTCACTAAACACAGAAAGCAAATATCCGTGCCTTCAATCAAAAACACTTATATTCATATGCATCCATTCATTCTTCATTTATTCTCAATTTAAGATTTGCAGATGTTTCTTTATATGGATCTTAATGTCCATAGCATATAAGTGAAAGTCTATGACCCTCTTGCTGAATGAGTGAAAATGTGAATCGTTTTAACAAAATAAGAGAGTCTTATTATTTAGTACTGTTCTGAGTATAATATTTTCATAAAAGATGATTGCTTCTAGTTAAAAATGAAGCAACTGATGGCTAAAGGTTACGTTTAGCCCACACGAAAACCAAACACATCACATTCCTGAGTTTATTGTCACTAACTGCAATCCATTGATGGCCCAAATTAATTTAAACCATCCGCCATAGATCAATAGGATTGATTATGATAATCACATCGTTGGTAAAAGGTCAGAGGTTAAATGAGTTTAAAGACTGGTTTAAGGCATTTAACACTTTGACCGATGCTCAAGATCTCTCTTTAAATCAGTAGGAGGTTTCTAATTATGTTAGGGTTAGTACAGTAATATCTTAACATGTCTGTTTGCAAATACCAGAGGTTTGAAAAGCACCAAGAGCCAGAGGTGGAAACTAAATTTTACTTAATGACTGTTGCTTAATTTCAGAGATTTGTGTTTTTCTCAATTATTATTCAAACTGTACTACTTTTACTTGAGTACATTTCTAAAGAGGAAACTGCACTTTGTACAATTGGATTTAAAGTTAAAATAGTACTTTAGTTTTTCCATCTTTTGTACATTAAATATAATAAATAGATACTCAAACACCCTTGCTTAATATGAAGGAACCAATGATAAGTGTTTTTACACAACATTGTTTGAAGGGACCGCTTGAAAAAAAAATTTTTTTTTAGTTATGTACTTTGAGTAAAGCATTTCATTATTTTGTTTTATAAACTGCTAATAACCTTTCTTCCCAATTAAAAAAAAAAAATATATATATATATATATATATATATATATATATATATATATATATATATATATATATATATATATATATATATATATATATATAGTTGAAGTCAGAATTATTACCCCCCCTGAATTATTAGCCCTCCTGTTTATTTTCCCCAATCTGTTTAACAGAGAGAAGATTTTCTCAACACGTTTCTAATCATAATAGATTTAATAACTAATTTATTTTATCTTTGTCATGATGACAGTAAATAATATTTGACTAGATATTTTTCAAGACACTTCTATTCAGCTTAAAGTGAAAATTAAAGGCTTAACTAGGTTAATTAGGTTAACTGGGCAGGTTAGGGTAATTAGGCAAGTTATTGTATAACGATGGTTTGTTCTGTAGACTATCGGAAAAAAAAATAGCTTAAAGGGGCTAATATTTTGACCCTAAAATGGTTTTTAATAAATTAAAAACTGATTTTATTCTAGTCAAAATAAAACAAATAAAACTTTCTCCAGAAGAAAAATTATTATCAGACATACTGTGAAATTTCCCTGCTCTGTAAAACATAATTTAGGAAATATTTAAAAAAGAAAAAGAAAAACAACGAGGGGCTAATAATTCTGACTTCAGCTGTATATATATATATATATATGTATATATATATATATATATATATATATATATATATATATGTATATATATATATATATATATATATATATATATATATATATATATATATATATATATATATATATATATATATATTTAAACATTTCTTAAAACAGCAAAAAGGTCCCATACTTTCATGTTTATGTTCATTTTTTGACAAAATACCAATGCTTTAACCTAAATAAATAAAATAAATAAATCTCTGTTATGAATAAATCTATTTTAATATTAACATTTTGGCCATACCTAATTCAGTAGATCCAGAAAGAAAAGAGAATTTTCAATTGGTTGAATGTTCTATAAATGTCTGTGTATTATATTTACAATATGCACAAGATCAAGTGCAAATAAAATCCAGAAAATTTGATGTACAGTTAATATTTTTTAGTGCCAAATATACAATTTAATTGCTTTGTTTATAAGTCTGTTTTTTATTAAATGTTACAAATAAATTAAAGTGAACATGCTTAAAGGAACATTATTTTAGATGTAAAACATGCATAGTGATATTACAAGCACTGTAAAAAAATGCAACATGAAGGAATTAAGTTAACATATTAGTTTTTTTTTACAAATTTACGTAAAACAATAAAACAATTAAATTGAACCAAAAAACTCAAGAAATGTGTTGTTTCAGGTCATTTTAAATAAGTAGTTTGAACGGCAAATGTCTTTTTTTTTGAGTGAGGACTGGATAAATGCTATTAATTATACTGTATATTGACTATTATTAACTGTATCTTTTTAAGGGCTATGCATTTTTTTTCTTCCACCGCTGCTTTTTATTTGTTGTGTAGAGATGTTAGGTGATAATATAATATAATATAATATAATATAATATAATATAATATAATATAATATAATATAATATAATATAATATAGGCGATGTGGTGGCGCAGTAGGTAGTGCTGTCGCCTCACAACAAGAAGGTTGCTGGTTTGTGCCTCGGCTGGGTCAGTTGGCGTTTCTGTGTGGAGTTTGCATGTTCTCCCTGCGTTCGCGTGGGTTTACTCCGGGTGCTCTAGTTTCTCCCACAGTTCAAAGACATGCGGTACAAGTGAATTGGGTAGGCTAAATTGTCCAAAGTGTATGAGTGTAAATGAGTGTGTATGGATGTTTACCAGATGGGTTGCGGCTGGAAGGGCATCCGCTGCATGAAACATATGCTGGATAAGTTGGCGGTTCATTCCGCTATGGCGACCTCAGATTAATAAAGGGACTAACCTGAAAAGAAAATGAATAATATAATATAATATAATATAACATAATATAATATAATATAGGCAGCACGGTGGCGCAGTGGGTAGCACAATCGCCTCACTGCAAGAAGGTCGCGGGTTCGAGCCCCGGCTGGGTCAGTTGGCATTTCTCTGTGGAGTTTGCATGTTCTCCCTGTGTTGGCGTGGGTTTCCTGCGGGTGCTTCGGTTTCCCCCACAGTCCAAAGACATGCGGTACAGGTGAATTGGGAAGGCTAAATTCTCCGTAATGTATGGGTGTGTGTGGATGTTTCCCAGTGATGGGTTGCAGCTGGAAGGGCATCCACTGCGTAAAACATATGCTGGATAAGTTGGCGGTGCATACCGCTGTGGCGACCCCAGATTAATAAAGGGACTAAGCGGAAAAGAAAATTATTGAATATTATGTTATTTATAAGGGCCAAATTCCTTCCATCGGCCCTTACCCATCTTGGCCCCCTAATCATCCCCATCCACCGAATTGGCTGTATTACTGTCTCTCCACTCCACCAATAGCTGTCAGCACATCATCCAAGTGGATGCTGCACACTGGTGGTGGTCTGGAGAGACACCCCCCTCCCCCCTCATGATTGTGAAGAGCTTTGGGTGTATGTGTTTACACGGTAAATGCACTATATAAATGCATTACATTACATTTCAAAGCTGTACTTAATGTGGAAAATGACCTCGAGACGGGAATCAAAATTGGGTTGCCGTGAGTACTGCGAGACATTTTTTTCCAAATGTAAAATGCAATGTTGTGTCATTTAGAGCACTTTTTGTTGCATAAAATAACAAAAATGTATCATGATTTCAGACGTTTGTAAATTGAATACAAATTTCACTCTATATCTGTACTTTAAAATGAGTATCATTTTAAGCACTTTTTACATCCCTGCCAAAAGCAATGTGTTGTCGTAAAAAGAAAACCATGAGTCTGTATAATCTTAACCTTCATACTGTACTGTATCTTCCTTGGTTTCCCCCCAAAAAAATCATGCTGACATTTGGAAAAATATCCACACAAACCAGTCAAAGACGAGCAGCCAGGTCTTGGAGATGCCAGAAAACCAGATATGTTTGATGTGACAGATGTGTTAGCCTGAACTGACACAGCATTCATGATGGGATACTTACTGTTGACACATTGAGGGCAGAAGAGGAGATGTTTGCTGTCTAACTGACTGACTGTACTGTGTTGAAGAAGTCAGATATGAAACTATGACATAAGCACCGGGTTTTGCCTCAGAAGTGCAAAAATGCAAAGTTTGCCCTTGAAATGAAAGTCAAACGTAAACAGTTTCACAGGCCTTGTTGTCCCAGACTGAATCGCTTGATTGCATTATCGCAGGTAATCAAAGCAACTTTAAGGTGGTACCGATGGGATGTAATGTGTGAACGGTGGCACGTGGGGAATTCAGATTAGCCTTGGGCTGGAAGCTTTTACTGCTCTGTTAGTTCGCCTTTAGTGCAGAGAGGCACTAATTAAGGGCTCATTTAATTTCCGGAATCAAAGGGAATTTACATTGCTACACAAGCGACTGCTAAGCCCTGTGGTCCTCAAAGTTTCATCAAGCGAATGCTGCAGGACACAAAACACCATTCAGCAATTTTGGTTATACGTTTAATGGGGCTATATGTTCGAATTTTTATGAATTAATGACTTTTTTTATTGCCAATCTGTGAAAAGCTTGTAAATGAATGGGAAAATGAGACCTGCCTTACCTTATTTGGATGTCTAGGAAAGGCTGTAGACTGATTTCTTTTGTGTAAAGGCTTTGGATGGGTAAATTTAAAAGGATCTGACTTTTACATTCACCCCTGAAAGGTTCTATTCTGTTCTGTGTCAGGAAAAAATGTTCAAGATAATGCAGAAAGAGCCGTTGTGTAATGTCAATGTGTCATACAGTAAAAGGAGATTTTTTTAAATCGTACCATACACTGTTCAAAACATTCTTGCTACCTCAGGGCTCGAAATTAACCTTTTTTCTTGGTAGCACTGGTGCTCCTAAAAATTTTGTCGCACTCAACAACAATTATGAGTACTGTTACTACATCTTAATAGCAATAATGGTCTTTTCATAAGCTGCAATATTAGTTTCATCTCAGTAAATACATGCTCTTTAGCGATGGTGAACGCGGTGTCAGTCGCACAACTGACAACATCGTGACGATTAAATAACGTTAGAACATCTTGTGCTTAAAATGTTTAGATTCAGTGGCAAACACGGTTACCTTAAAACTCCGTCCCGCCGGCTTTACGGTGAATGCTTTAGTCATTTTCATAGCGGACTTAAAACACTGGAAGTCTTTTATCCACTCTTCGAAAAGTGTAAATGCTGGATTGACATTCATTACACTAATCAGATGTGTCATTATTTGTAACCCAGGTGGTTTCTAAAACTAAATCTGCCAGTGTTGTTTTCATTCTCTCAGATCCAGACCTTTACATTTTCGCAGCTGTAGCTCCCTGTCATCGGAACTGAGTGATTGACAGCTGATATTAACCAATCCATTCGCGTTCTGTGCTAGCTTAAAGAGCTTGAAGGCGGGGCAAGCATTGCGGGCTTTGTTTACTGCAGTAGTTGACATGTCAACTGTTTTAAACCATTCCTGAGCGCTGCGTTTGGTGTTTTTAGGTGCAAAGATGCTTAATGCGTGAATGCCTCCTAATTCCACGCATGCGATGAACATTTTGCTGTGAAAACTGGTCGCACAACATCAATTTTATGCAGTCGCACAAATGCTCCAAAATATATTTTGAGGTCGCATAGATAAAATTCCAGGCGCATATGCAACCAAAACAGTCGCAATTTCGAGCCCTGTACATCAATTTTTTAGTTGAATCAACTTCATTTTTCTAGCCATCTTACATCAATCAAACTGACTAAACATGTTAAAGAGCCCCTATTATACCTTAAAAAGGGTCATATTTTGGTTTTAAGGGTCTCCAACAACAGGCTGATATGCATGCAAGGTTAAAAAACACTTTCATTGTCTTATAATATGCATTTATTTTTACCTAATTATCCCAGCGACTCCCATATGAATCATTCAGCGATTCATTTGTTCCTAAACCCCTCCTTAACGCGAAGCTAATCTGTGCTGATTGGACTGATGACAGCCTGTTGTGATTGGTCGACAGCTTTCAGGGCGAGACAGAGTGAAATGCCCACCACGGCTCATCAACAATATTCAAGTAGTCAGAGTGCAGAGTGTATGTGTGAGCATACCTGCCAACACTTCTGTTTTTCCCGGGAGTCTCCCGTATTTCAGACCCATCTCCAGCCACCCACCCATTTTGTTATTAATCCCAGAAAACTCATGTAATTTAAAGTAGTGCAGTTTAACACCAGCATATTGCTCTATTCTTAATTATGCCACACATTCAGTATTAATCCACACAGCGGCAAAAGCTGAACTATTTTAAACCTTGACCGCTGAACGTGTGTAAGAACAGCTAACGGTTGCCATAGCTACGACAAACGGCAGTGGAACGCGAGCTCACAAACACATTTAAATCCGTAAACAAACCAGCACGCTTTGTGTTTTCAACATGGCATTAGATGTAATATGAGAATATAAGGAGTTAACCAGTTACAGTACAAGCAGTTACAAGTAACAAAACACAATTAAATACATAATTTGCAAGCTAGAGAAAACAAGGAGGCAACTATTTTAACCGCAATACTTACACTTGTGAAACTGATCCATGATGCACTGATCCATGTCCTGTCGAGCTCTGACAAAGTCCCATACATCAATAGTCTTTTCTGATCCTTCCTTTAACAAACAGCCGACGAATCCCCCATTGTAAGCGTGTAGATTCCAGAAGCACTCGTCAGAAAAAATGACGGGAACACAGCACAAGGCTGGGGCTATAATGCTGAGGTATTTTTGCAAAAATAAACTTTAACCACTGGCTCTTCAGTTTTATCTTTGGGTAGAGAAAATAACACTAACTTTCCCTCACACTTCCAGTAATATCCAGCTGAGCACAGCATCTTCACGACTTGATTCAACCGGGATCTGCTGAAGTGTTTGTGGGCGGGGCTGCAGGGGCTGCGGGGCCCGGGTTTGCGCACGCAACAATTGGGCAGGGCTTAAGTTTTGTATCGACTTCACGTCGAAACGGCTAAAGACTCGTTATCAAGACGATTCATTTAAATTACTATGAGTCGACTCTTTTTTTTTAGATGAATCAGTAGTTTTAAAAACTGTCCACTTTCAGATTTAAACCTTAGCTGGATATTTCACTTTACTTAGAGCTTTGTTACACACTACATGGAAGGTCATTTTCAAAAACTCATAATAGGAGCTCTTTAAGTAAAAAAAAATGTATAGCAAACTTTAATTAAATTAAATTTGAAAACATTTAAATAATGAAATGAGATTAAATTTGCCATTTCTTTTACAATGTAGTCTTGTGTGTTCTGATGCAGTATATAGTCTATATTTTCAAATATACATTAGATTTAAACTAATGATAATTCAAGCAGGTTAAGCAAATTATTATTTGATAAGTAGCTCCTTCAATCTTTTTTGTCTGGGTTTGTGTTTGTGAGTCCAGCCAGCATTTGCCATTCTGAGTGTTACTTTGATAAACCGTTACTTTAAAAAAACATACATTTATCATATTTAAAATATAGTTTTTAAGTCTTTATATTTGTCTACTTAACCAAGTCCAAGGGAAAATGTTAGTCTATCCATAGTAGGAAACAAATAGAAAACAAATAGAAACAAAAAATACTGTAGAAATCAATGCCTTTTTTTGTAATTCCTTTTTTATTTAATTTACAGTATTTGTCTTCTTAAAGAGTACTTTTTGGAGATTTTAACAGAATTGTTTGTTTTGAGCATCAATTAAGAGCACCTGATAACTTTTATTGTGGATAAAACTGGATAATTTTGAGCATTTGTCTGTTAATTTTATCTTCCGGGTTTAAAATCATTTTTGGGGCGCGATCAAAATATGTGACTTAGCGCCGATCTGCCTGTCCAGTGATGACACATCGGTTTCTCATTATTGTTCATAGCTGAGTTTTCTTATCCTATGAGGAGACCCTGCTTCTTAATAATTCATGACAGCATGTGCTTTCGATGACAGACCTGCCAAGCAGTGAGACCGCGGCTATGCACGGCACGCAGTATTTAGCGGTCCATGAAGGGTCGTATGTGTTTGTTTTCATGATCCACAGGATTTTTTACATGGTTTTCTCCACGATGTTGTCAGGGCCGATAGACCAAAGCTGTGTGTAGCAAGCATTTTTGTCTGGAGAGCTGTACGAGAATTGGAGAATGGCGGACTTTGTCTTTTATCAGTTGAGTTTGTTACCATTCAGACACATTCCTATATCCATTCCACCTTGTTTGCCTGTTTAAAATCTTACAGATTACTGGCAGGGTTAATGGTTGAAATGGATAGTGAGACCTGCTGCACTGTCATCCACTGTGTCTGCATTCAGACCTGCGTCTCATTTTTTCTCTCTAATTTTGTGAGCCAACTGACAGTAGTTTGTTCCTTTCTTTTCCCCCTGCTTTGTTGGCCTCGCCCACTCATCCCTATGCTCACAGCGTTCCATGCCCATCAAGTAGCATTCTGACATGAACTGAAAGAGAGGGGTTTCATGACCCTTTAATTAAGTCCAAGGTAAAATGTTAGTTCAACTATAACTATGACTTAATTTTGATTAATTAATTTTCGTTTTTACTGTTTTACATCGGAAAGTTTTACTTCATGAAAGAAACATCTTTTCGTTCATGAGTAATTATATTCAAAATGGTTCAATAAGTTAAATAAACCATGTCTTGTCACTGTGGCAACACTGAATTACTTACGAAACATCTAAGGCAGCAATAAAACAATATCTGCTTGGGTTTTTATAAATATCTGCTATATCACACTATTCACACAAACACTGTGTGAAATGTGATGAAATTCAAAGCTACTTGTTGACATTTACAACACAAGAGCTATCCTCTACCCTGTGACTGATCTTTATTCATCCTTAAAACTCACATAGAGTAAATGCAGTGCTCCCAAACTGCCTTAAATTGGTTATTGATTTTGATTTTTTAGAAAGCAACAGTGCGTCCTCTTTAGTTAACAGCTTGTGACATTTGTGTTCACAGCACTAGTGATAAGTAAATAAGTATAAGAGCCAAAAAATGTGACCTAAAAAAGATAATGATAACTATACACTCCAATACAAGCAGAAAAAAGCCTGTTAAGCATGAGTAAAGATTAGTCACAGGTTAGAGGATATCGCTCTCATGTTGGAAATGTCATCATGGATCTTTGAAATACAGCTGTTGTTTATAAAAACCCAAGATGAGATTGGGCAACACGGTGGCTCAATGATTAGCACTGTCGCCACACAGCAAGGTCGCTGGTTTGAGTCCCGACTGGACCAGTTGGCATTTCTGTGTGCAGTTTGCATGTTCTCTACGTGTTCGCATTGGTTTTCTCCGGGTGGTCCGGTTTCCTCCACAATCTAAAAACATGCGCTGCAGGTGAATTGAATAAACTAAATTGGCTGTAGTGTATAAGTGTGAATGAGTGTGTATGGATGTCTCCTATTACTGGGTTGTAGCTGGAAGGGCGTCCGCTGTGTAAAACATATGCTGGATAAGTTGGCAGTTCATTCCACTGTGGTGACCCCTGACGGATAAAGGGACTAAGACTAAGTAAAATGAATGAATGAATGAATGAATGAATGGCCCTATCCACATGAACACTTTTTTTCTACACAGTTTTGCTGTTTGTCAAAACGAAAATGTAGCATAGTGTGACTGAAACAAAAATTTTACTAAAAACTCTGACCAGGGTGAAGATTTTTCAGAAATTATAGTTACAGTGTGGTCATGTTGCCACTACAACCAGAGTTTTCACCTCAGGATGTCAGTGTGCACGCTATTTTCTCCTTTCTGATTGGCCAAAATGGCTGGATTCACACCCAATGAGAAAGGAAAATTCTACATGTTCAAGGCAAGCGCATCGCAAATTTTGCATCATTTGCTCAGTTGGACGGTAATCCACTGTCATGGTAAATCGAGTCCCCCTCTGAGAATTAGACCTGCCCAGGATTATTATTAAGCATTATATTGACCCTTAACAACTAAAGGCGTGGGTTATGAAATTGAGCATTTATCTTTCATACTTTTCAGTTAGCCTGGTTAGCCTATGTGCTAGCATAACCTTACATCTATCGTCAGCCTCTTAGCTACAACAAGCTAACACAACTTTGATTAGTCACACAACAAGGTATCACGAGAATAGCTTTTGATTAGGCATGCATCACAGATAACCCCTTGGTGACCTGATTCCAGGGGGGGTACTCGATTTTTCACCACACTGTCTCCATTCTCATGTTTGCATTGACTTCCCTGCTGAAAAATCCAGCTTAAACCAGCCTAAGCTGGTTGGCTGGTTTTAGCTGGTCGACCAGCCTGGTTTTAGAGGGGTTTTGACCATTTCCAGGCTGGTTTCCAGCCATTTCCAGCCTGGTCTTAGCTGGTCAAGCTGGGAGTTGACCAGCTAAAACCAGCTTGACCAGCCAAAACCAGCTATGTCCAGCTTAAACCAGGCTGGTCAAGCTGGTTTTTGCTGGTTTAAGCTGGTCATTTTCCAGCCTGACCAGCTAAGACCAGGCTGGAAATGGCTGGAAACCAGCATGGAAATGGCCAAAACCCCTCTAAAACCAGGCTGGTCGACCAGCTAAAACCAGCCAACCAGCTGGATTTTTCAGCAGGGTTGTGTGCCGTTTACTCCCCAAAATACCTTATAGCTTATTTTATTAGCATAAAAGTGTCATTATCGCCATCTGTTGGTTTGGAGCGCCCTTAACATGCATCACAGTGCCTGTTTGTGTTTTTATGTAGACAGAGATTTTAAAAAAAGGAAAAACGGAAAACTCAATTTATAAAAGTACATGTGGACATGGCCTTAAAGGTTTCTGTTGCCTCAGTGACAAGACATGTAGTGCATCTCAATCAGCTCTCGAGGTTGTGGATCAGTGGGTCATGTACACGAATTCGGGCACTGGTAAGGACAGGCTTGGTTCAATACTCATTGGGACTCACTGAGTGTGACTTGAGAACATTCTCGTTATACATCTGATTGGATGATAGCCTTGCAATATTCTACAAATAACGTCCAGCCTCTTCACCCTTCACCCTTGTGTATTACTCCGCCCACATACAGCAATAAGCAGAGTACACTCTACAGTTTGACAAATGTTGCTGCTGTTGGACAACATAATATACTTTTGAGGCTTTTTTAGTCGAGAATGTAGTTGTTTAGATTGCAACTATGCTGTTTATTTATAAGGATAGTGCCTAATTTTAAATATTTATAATTTCTGTGAGACAGCGCGTCGGCAGCCATTAGCCTGTCATTGAGCAGACCAAAGACGGTTGACGTTGTCCATCCACAAGATGGCGACAGAGACCGCATAATAAGCCCATTAGAGAAGAAAAACTTAATTTTAATCTACAGCTGATCAAATCATTATTAAACAGGTAAGTGACTTTCTACTGTAAATCGACCTCTCTCTTTTGTATGTTGAAGTGCTGTATTTATACCATAGTAATTTTAGTGTGTTTAGTGTGAGATGGGATTCACATATTAGGAATGTAATGAGTAGTTCAGTGCAGACTAGTTCAGTAAAAAGAAAGAAGAAATGCCCGCATGTGTTTAGCATTTTTTCTTATCGCAAACACAACAGTAATATGGTAGTGATTGCGTTGCTTTGGATTTTTCGGGGTTATTTAATGTGATCTCCCGATTGTAACAGAGAAATACTGGGAAATCTCTGTAGACTGATGGCATTTCATGCCGTTCAGCCTTATAATATTAACATTTTTGTCATCACTTTAGACATTATGCTAGAGAATCATTCAAACACTAGCTCTAAAGTGACGTTTGTGAAGTAGGAACGGTTTCTGCTCTCAGCTGCAAATGGGAATGAATGGCGGAAGAAAGCAGTTCCTCTTACAAAAAGATTTCGAGACTTGTTTGATTTTCTTTTTTATATACACAATTATGCCGTCGAATTGTTGTATTAACACAATATCACGCTCGTAGCAGTGCAATGTGGCTGTATACGCACACCTACCACCAGTGCCAATATACAGCCACATCACATCACTGCTACTCGTGTGAAATTGCTTATATATTCCTTTTATGAAGTTTTTAAAAGTACAATATAGCTAAATAAATTGATTGCTTCATTTACCAGCAACATTTCAAGCATTAAATAATTATAAATGTTAAATTGTTCCTAACCTGTCTAGCTATGTTTGTTCATGTTAAAAATAAAAAAAGAGGGGGAAAAAAATCTCTCGTTTGCCATTATGTTTGCGTTAAGGGCGCATCAACACTGAAAAAAACTGATACATTGGATTTACTCAATTTTATAAAGGTAACTGGTTGCAAACAATTTATATAGGCTAGATTTAAACAAACACATTAAATTTCTAAATGTTCAACTTAATTTGTTTGTTTATTCAGCCCTTATAAATTGTTTGCAATCGATTATCTTAAAAAAAAAATTGTAAATCCAATGAATCTTTTTTTTTTAGTGTTACTGCACCCTGATTTTCACGGTGCATTGTTGAACCTTTCAGGACACAAACGTCTCAGTGCACTGGAAGAATTTTGCGATTAAGACAGAACTTAAAATGGCTGATAATCTGATCAGTGCCCCTGACTACTAAAAAAGGGTGCTGATTGAGATGCACCCATGGTTTACTTCACATATTTATCCATTTTGAATGAAATGACTCATGAAAAGAGCCAAAAACGTGACCTAAAAAAAGATAATGATGATCATGCACTCTAATATAAGCAGGAAATAGTCATTCTGAGGGCTTGTTCAGATCTGATACAATCACAGCTTTTGATAATAGCAAACATATGCGAATTTTACAGCAGCTCCGCACGCTGAATTCATTTCCTCTGTGTTTTTGCTCAGAATTCAACAGCCCTGTGATCTCCGTGTCTGACACTTGGCTGTTTTCATAAAGAAACATCTCCAGTTTCAACACTGAAATGCACTGTATTCCCTTTGTATAAAGTAATCACATGGCCTGCGTCCAGCAGCCGTAGATGTCCGTCTGCGAGGCTAATGTGTCTTGTCCGCGCTCCAAAACTATTAAAATATTTGGAAGACGCGAGACCTCCATACTGTATTCTCATAAACCGTGAAATATCTTCCGTATTGATTTGCAGACAATAAATATTCTGCTGCTAACCCGAGGAGCTTAAATCTTTAAGATAGATTGTACGTAACGACCGTGAGTCATTGACTTTTAAACGTGCTAGCTGTCTTTGATCACAACGAGACGGTTTTATTCTTAAACTTTAACAGCACGGGTCTTTATGGAAATCTTTAAGGACGCGCTGTGGCCTCGGGCTCGCTCCGGGCTTCAGGAGACCTCTGGACCCTGAGAGGAGGGTTTTTTTAAGGGAGGTTTTTGGGTTGAAAAACTTCACGGGGAGTCATTCTGGCTCCAGGCAATACAGGACTCAGTGGAGAATTTAATGGAAAAGAGAGAAGAGATCGCTGACTCAGGATAAGATGCGCAGTGTGGAATAATAGAGAGAGAGAGAGAGAGGAAGAGAGAGAGATTTATGTTTATGCTCGTCTGCCCGTCTCAGTGACCTACATATCTTGAAAATGCTTTCTGCATTCTGCTAAATCAAAGATGAGATCTTCTCTAGCATGTAATCATAACTCGATTTACAAGGATCGTTCAGGCGAAAGTGAAAGTTCTGTCATCGTTTACTCATCCTCGTGCTATTTCAAAGACATTTGACCTTTTTTTTCTTTTGTGCTACATTTTATTTGAGTTAACTTGTTGTCTGACAAACTTGTCAGATTTGGAAAGATTTGACAGTGATTAAATCTCGACTGAAATTGGTACAGTAACACTTCATTTTAGGATGTCTGTTTTATACGTTACATGTACTTAATGTACTATAGTAACCATCTAACCCAGTGTTTCCCAACCCTGTTCCTGAAGGCACACCAACAGTACACATTTTTAACCTTTTCCTATTTAAACACACCTGAATCAAATCATTAGCACATTAGAAGACACTCTAAAACCTGAAATGAATGGGTCAGATAAGGGAAACGTCCAAAATATGTACTGTTGGTGTGCCTCCAGGGTTAGGAAACACTGGTCTAATCCTAACCATATAGTAAGTGCATGTAGTTAATTAATAACACCCAGTAGTTAAATTATTAGTTGCAATGTAACAAAGACATCTTACGATAATGCATAAACCTTGGGAATTGTCTATGATGCTAAAAGACCAGTAATGATCAAATTTCCCAAATAAAGGAATACATGTCATTTTATTTTGTTATTTTATTTTATTTTATTTTTTGTTGAAATCCATTTCATTTCATACATGGAAAATTCTTATCTCTTCACATGTGGAGTGTAAAATAGCTAAATAAATAAATGCATTTTAATGAATGATAAAGCATTTACAAATTATGGTTGATCTATATCTGATATGTCTATAATATCCATCCACCCACCCACCAATCCATCCATCCATCCACCCACCCACTCACCAACCCATCCATCTATCCACCAATCCATCCATCCAACCACCCACCCACCCACCAACCCATCCATCTATCCACCCTCCCACCAACCCATCCACCCACTCACTAACCCATCCATCCACCCACGCACCAACCCAATCATACAACCACCCACCCACCAACCCATCCATCCATCCACCCTCGCACCAACCCATCCACCCACTCACTAACCCATCCATCTACCCACCCACCAACCCAATCATCCATCCACCCACCCACCAACCCAATCATCCATCCACCCGCCCACCAACCCAATCATCCATCCACCCACCCACCCACCAACCCAATCATCCATCCACTCACCCACCAACCCAATCATCCATCCACCCCCCCCACCAACCCAATCATCCATCCACCCGCCCACCAACCCAATCATCCATCCACCCACCCACCAAAACATCCATCCATCCATCCATCCATCCATCCATCCATCTATCTTTAACCCCATATCTATTCAATCCATTCATCCATTCATCTGTATTTAACCCTCCATCCATCCATCCATTCATCTGTCTTTAACCCTCCATCTATTCAATCCATCCATCCATCATCCATCCATCCATCCATCCATCTGTCTTTAACCCTCCATCTATTCAATCCATCAATCCATTCATCCATCCATCTGTATTTAACCCTCCATCCATCCATCCATCCATCTATCCATCCACTCACCAACCCATCCATCCATCCATCCATCTATCCAACCATCCATCCAGCTGTCTTTAAACATCCATCCATTCAATCAATCAATCCATTCATCCATCCATCTGTATTTAACCCTCCATCCTTCCATACAAAGATCCATCTTTCCATCCATTCATCCATCGATCCATCTATCCATCCACTCACCAACCCATCCATCCATCCATCCATCCATCCATCCATCCATCCATCCATCCATCCATCCATCCATCCATCCAGCTGTCTTTAAACCTCCATCCATTCAATCAATCAATCAATCCATTCATCCATCCATCTGTATTTAACCCTCCATCCTTCCATACAAAGATCCATCTATCCATCCATCCATCCATCCATCCACCAACCCATCCATGCACCCACCCACCAACCCATCCATCCATCTGTCTTTAAACCTCGATCCATTCAATCCATCAATCCATTCATCTATCAATCTGTCTTTAACCATCCGTCCATCCATCTATCCATCAATCCACCAACCCATCCACCCACCCACCAACACATCTATCTATCCATCCATCCATCCATCCATCCATCCATCCATCCATCCATCCATCCATCCATCTGTCTTTAACCCTCCATCTATTCAATCCATTCATCCATCCATCTGTATTTAACCCTCCATCCATTCATCCATCCATCTGTCTTTAACCCTCCATCTATTCAATCCATCCATCCATCCATCCATCTGTCTTTAACCCTCCATCTATTCAATCTATCCATCCATCCATCCCTCCCTCCATCCATCCATCCATCCATCCATCCATCCATCCATCCATCCATCTGTCTTTAACCCTCCGTCTATTCAATCCATCAATCCATTCATCCATCCATCTGTATTTAACCCTCCATCCATCCATCCATAGATCCATCTATCCATCCACTCACCAACCCATCCATCCATCCATCCATCCATCCATCCATCCATCAATCCACCCATCTATCCACCCATCCATCCAGCTGTCTTTAAACCTCCATCCATTCAATCAATCAATCCATTCATCCATCCATCTGTATATAACCCTCCATCCTTCCATACAAAGATCCATCTATCCATCCATTTATCCATCCATCCACCAACCCATCCATGCACCCACCCACCCACCAACCCATCCATCCATCCATCCATTCATCCATCTGTCTTTAAACCTTCATCCATTAAATCCATCAATCCATTCATCTATCAATCTGTCTTTAACCATCCGTCCATCCATCTATCCATCAATCCACCAACCCATCCACCCACCCACCAACTCATCTATTTATCCATCCATCCATCCATCCATCCATCCGTCCATCCATCCATCCATCCATCCACCTGTCTTTAACCCTCCATCTATTCAATCCATTCCTATATCCATCCATCTGTATTTAACCCTCCATCCATCCATTCATCCATCCATCTGTCTTTAACCCTCCATCTATTCAATCCATCCATCCATCCATCTGTCTTTAACCCTCCATCTATTCAATCCACCCATCCATCCATCCATCCATCTGTCTTTAACCCTCCATCTATTCAATCCATCAATCCATTCATCCATCCATCTGTATTTAACCCTCCATCCATCCATCCATCCATCGATCCATCTTTCCATACACTCACCAACCCATCCATCCATCCATCCATCCACCCATCTATCCAACCATCCATCCAGCTGTCTTTAAACCTCCATCCATTCAATCAATCAATCCATTCATCCATCCATCTGTATTTAACCCTCCCTCCTTCCATACAAAGATTCATCTATCCATCCATCCATTCATCCATTCATCCATCAATCCATCTATCCATCCACTCACCAACCCATCCATCTATCCATCCATCCATCTATTTATCCATCCATCCATTCAGCTGTCTTTAAACCTCCATCCATTCAATCAATCAATCAATCCATTCATCCATCCATCTGTATTTAACCCTCCATCTTTCCATACAAAGATCCATCTATCCATCCATTCATCCATCCACCAACCCATCCATGCACCCACCCACCCACCCACCAACCCATCCATCCATCCATCCATCCATCCATCCATCCATCCATCCATCTATCTGTCTTTAAACCTCCATCTATTCAATCCATCAATCCATTAATCTATCAATCTGTCTTTAACCATCTGTCCATCCATCTATCCATCAATCTACCAACCCATCCACCCACCCACCAACTCATCTATCCATCCATCCATACATCCATCTGTCTTTAAACCTCCATCAGTTCAATTTATCAATCCATTCATCTATCTGTCTTTAACCATCCATTCATCTATTCATCAATCTATCCATCCATCCATCCATCCATCCATCCACCCATCTACCCTCACACCCACCCACCCACCAACCCATCTATCCATCCATCTTCCATCATCCATCCATCCATCCATCCATCCATCCATCCATCCATCCATCCATCCATCCATCCATCCATCCATCCATCCATCCATCCATCTGTCTTTAAACCTCCATCTATTCAATCCATCAATCCATTAATCTATCAATCTGTCTTTAACCATCCGTCCATCCATCTATCCATCAATCTACCAACCCATCCACCCACCCACCAACTCATCTATCCATCCATCCATACATCCATCTGTCTTTAAACCTCCATCAGTTCAATTTATCAATCCATTCATCTATCTGTCTTTAACCATCCATTCATCTATTCATCAATCTATCCATCCATCCATCCATCCATCCATCCATCCACCCATCTACCCTCACACCCACCCACCCACCAACCCATCTATCCATCCATCTTCCATCATCCATCCATCCATCCATCCATCCATCCATCCATCCATCCATCCATCCATCCATCCATCCATCCATCTGTACAGTATTTAACCCTCCATTCATCCATTCATCTATCCATTCATCCATCCATCCATCCATCCAACCATCCACCAACCCATCCATGCACACATCAACCCATCCATCCATCCATCCATCCATCCATCCATCCATCCATCCATCCATCCATCCATCCATCCATCCATCCAGTACATCCATCCATCCATCCATCCATCCATCCATCCATCCATCTATCTTTAAACCTCCATCCATTCAATCTATCAATCCATTCATCCATCAATCTGTCTTTAACCATCCATCCATTCGTCCATCAATCCACCAACCCATCCACCCACCAACTCATCCATCCATGCATACATCCATCTGTCTTTAAACCTCCATCAATTCAATCCATCCACCAACCTAACCCATCTGTCTTTAACCATCCATCCATCCACCCATCCATCCATTGTAAGTGAATCCTAATATTAGTTTACTACTTTATGAGTGTATTTACGGCATCATGGTGGTGAAGTGGGTAGCACGATTGCCTCACAGCAAGAAGGTCGCTGGTTCGAGCCTCGGCTGGGTCTGTTGGCATTTCTGTGTGGAGTTTGCATGTTCTCACCGTGTTTGTGTGGGTTTCCTCCGGGTGCTTCAATTTCCCCCACAAGTCCAAAGACATGTGGTACAGGTGAATTAGGTAAGCTAAAATTGTTCGTAGTGTATGTGTGTGAATGAGTGTGTATGGATGTTTCCCAGTGATGGGTTGCAGCTGGAAGGACATCTGCTGCGTAAAACACATGCTGGATAAGTTGGCAGTTCATTCCACTGTGGCGACCCCAGATTAATAAAGGAACTAAGCCGAAAAGAAAATGAGTGAATGAATAAATGAGTGTATTTATTTATGCAAAAAAACAAAAATAAGTAAATAAACTATATTATCTTTATTATATCAATATAATATAATATATATTATTATTCATAGATATTCTTTGAAGTATTGAACTCGGGACTCCGACAATACAATTTGCACTATATGTTGGCACACTGACCATAGGCTATTGACACTGACAGTTCAATTTATATATTTTATTTTTACCATTACACTTGTTTCTTGCCATGAACTTAACCATGGTTGCTGGTATGACACTAATAATCAAACAAAAGTGTTTTTTTTATGCCATTTTTTGACTCGGACACTAGTTAGAGTCCCCTCTACCCGCACACCCCTTGTTAACATGAAAAAGCATGGTGGAATCGGTGGTCAATTTAGTTGAGTAGCTACAGCTTGCTACAATCCTGAAACTGATGTTATCATACCAGAACCACCACTTCCTCGCTCATGTTTCCTCAGTCAAAACAAACAACACACAGCAATTTTCCTGTTTACCGCGACAATGACCCAAGCTCTGTTAATCTCAGCAATACACACAAAGCTTCTCATTCAGACAAACCACCTTCCTTCCAAACCCATCAGCAAACATACATGCTCAAATGTGCATGCATAATGGACAGGCGTTTTGGCAAGCTGTGTTTCTTGACTATTCTCAGAACCCTTCATTTGGAGGGAAAGTAAATAAATAAGCTGAAACAGCAATGCTGGGAAAACAAAATGCCTAAGTACTAAAATTAATGAGTAGGTCCCATGGAGGGCATGACTGAAGTGGTCTACCCCAAAGGCTCTGGTTTTCGATCTGGTTTTCTTCTCCAAAGGGCACATGATGGCCCCTTTATTGCACATCTAACCATTGCCGGCATTATGTCTTACAGATGCTGCAATTTCATGCCTTCACGATCCAGCACCTCACTTTAGAGTTTGCTCACGGTGCATGTGACCACTGACAGCCATATGGTCAGAGGATATTGATTTAGCTTTTTTAATCTGAAAACAAGTGTTTGCGAGCGGGAAACCGAACAGGATATTTATTCCCGAATGATGTCATTGTCGGTAATCTATAAGAGTATTTCTAATTATGTGTGTGTGAGAGTAAAACTAGCTGATGTGAAACAGAATTCAAGCTGAATCACTGTTAAAAACTGCGGAACGCTCTTGTGTGGTGGACAGTTTTATTGCGTGAGTTGATTTGTGTGGTATCAGTTCTTCAAATGTAAACACATCCAGATATGTCCAAGAGCAATAAAACAGTCGTTAACTAAAAACAAAGAGCTCTCAGAGCAGGGGAAGAGGGGAGAGTCCTGGTATATTAGTTCATTACTTCTAGTGTAAAATGGTTTATGGTTTCTAGCATTAGAACAAAGGGTGTTTATTGTCGCAGTTGCATATCTGGTACCGTTTTTACAGTTTTTACATTTCACAAACACTTGTTTAAAGATTAACTGAAGTCATAAAGTTATTTTTGGTGTGTATATTACATGTGTCCTGCCTAGAGGGGAAAAAAATATGATTTTAAAAATGTATGAGAAAAAGTGATATAAAATCAGCATTTGTAATCTATATGAGCAATATTATACAGCCATGCTATGGCTCTAAATCAAGTATGTAGGCTCACATCTACAGCAGAACCATAGCTGTGCTGGTATAGAGTCATCACGTGGGTGCAATATATTGAAGTATCTACATTAAAAACAATCAATATTATAGATATTATAAAAGATTTGGAAGGATCAACTTCCATGACCAAAAGGTATGGAGCCAGATCAGTCTAAAAAATAATACATTTACAAAATACAATTCATAGATCCACATCACAATTCACATTCACAAAATTCAATTTGTAAATTCAAAACACGATTTGAAAATACATAAATCCAATTTGTATATTCAAAACAACATTCATAAATGCACAAATCAAATTCATAAATTCAAAACACGATTCAAAAATACATAAAGCCAATTTGTAAATTTAAAACACAATTCAAAAATACACAAATCCAATTCGTAAATTCAAAACAACATTCATAAATGCACAATTCAAATTCATAAATTCAAAACACGATTCAAAAATACGTAAAGCCAATTTGTAAATTTAAAACACAATTAGAAAATACACAAATCCAATTTGTCAATTTAAAACAACATTTATAAATACACAAATCCAATTCATAAAATCAAAACATGATTTGAAAATACACAAATTCAATTCGTAAATTCAAAACATGATTTGAAAATACACAAATCCAGTTCGTAAATTCAAAACAATATTCAAAAATACACAAAGCCAATTCGTAACTTTAAAAAAATGATTCTAAAGTACACAAGTCCAATTCTTAAATTTAAAACACAATACGAAAATACACAAATCCAATTTGTGAATTCAGAACATGATATGAAAATACACAAATCCAATTCATAAATTCAAAACCCATTTAAAAAATGCACAAATCCAATTCGTAAATTCAAAACATGATTTGTAAATACACAAATCCAGTTCGTAAATTCAAAACAACATTCTAAAATACACAAATCCAATTCTTAAATTTAAAACACAATACGAAAATGCACAAATCCAATTCGTAAATTCATAACACGATTTGAAAATACACAAATACAATTTGTAAATTCAAAACATAATTTGAAAATACACAAATCCAGTTCATAAATTCAAAACATGATTAGAAAATACACAAATCCAATTCTTAAATTCAAAACACAATATGAAAATACACAAATTCAGTTCGTAAATTCAGAACACAATACGAAAATACACAAATCCAATTCATAAATTCAAAACACGATATGAAAATATACAAATCCAGTTCATAAATTCAAAACATGATTCATAAATACACAAATCCAATTAGTAAATTCAAAACACAATACGAAAATACACAAATCCAATTCATAAACTCAAAACACCATTTAAAAAATACACAAATCCAATTCGTAAATTCAAAACACGATTTAAAAATACACAAATTAAATTCATAAACTCAAAACACCATTTAAAAAATACACAAATCCAGTTCGTAAATTCAAAACACGATAAGAAAATACACAAATCTAGTTTGTAAATTCAAAACATGATTCATAAATACACAAATCCAATTTGTAAATTCAAAACACAATACGAAAATGCACAAATCCAATTCGTACAGTCAAAACACGATTCATAAATACACAAATCTAATTTGTAAATTCAAAACTTGTTTCATAAGTAAGCAAATTCAGTTCATTTGTCGAAAATGTTTATGATTTTTACCTGTAAATTCACGAATTGTGTTCACAAATTAAAAATTGGATTTTGTAAATATAAATTGTGCTATGCATGTATGAATTTTATTTTGGAAATATATTATTTTTTAGACTGCTCTGGCTCCATAAAAGGCTCATACCTTTAGCCTTCATCTGGACATACTGCTGTCGGAAGGTTTCAGTCGATTTAGAAAGGATTATCATTTTGCAAAGTTATTGAAATTGAGAAAAGCTATGTTGCCAGTTATAGGATTTGTCAGATAATTCAGCAAAATTCCACTTGGTGCCAGATCCTTGTTTGTACCCTTATTTTGGTCCTTTCAAAATAAAAATCTTTGTGACTGACCAAGTAACCTGTACTGAAGACAATCACAATTAATAAATCAAACTGTTTCTCAAAACCAGTTACTTTTATTAAATATTATTATTTATATAAAATGTAGTTTATTAAATCATAATATTAACTTAGCAACAGCCTTCATACAAGTTACTAAAGAATTTAGTGAAGTGTACAAAGGCATTATGAGGGGATTTCCCCCAATGTGTATATAAATGTAAGGAATTATTATTATTATTTTATTTTTTATTATTATTATTTTGATGTAACACAAGATGTTCTAAAATGTAATGTTGCCCTGAGCCAATAGTATTTGATCTAAAACAAATAATATGTTAATGAGACTAAAGACTATACTGTATATTCAAAACAAATTACATTCCATGTTTAATCACTATAAAAAATATCCTCTGAGCCAGTGGTAGATTCAAAAATAAGTGTCACGGCTCTCAGTGGGGAACATAACCAACCACTGACGCACTGGAACCCTCATGTTAAAAATTGTTGAAACAGACTGTTTATTGTTTTCAAACAAGCACTGCAATAAACAGCAAATGTAAATTCTAAACAACTACATTTTCACAGAAATCTAACCAGAAATATATTTATAATTACAAATTTTAATGTCTATACATTAATACTTGTGAATATTTTTTAAACTAAATGAATATTTGTTAAATGAAACCTGCTACCAAAGCACTGTTTGCTGGACTATTTCCTCCCCCTCAGTTGGTTCTTTTGAAGCAGTCTCAACTTCTGGTGTAATTTGAGCAAACAGTACTTCAGAAGATAGCATAATCTACAGCACAGCAACAGCTTTAAGCAGCAGCCACTTGAGGACAGAGTTCAGTCAAACGAAACATCTCCAGGCAGCACAGCACAGTCACCGCCGCAGTTACGCCGGCTCTGTTTGCATGTTTCTAATTGTTTCTTTTATTTAGGAGCCCTTGAGGTCCTCTGGAGAATCATAAATTGTGTAATTAGGGGCAGTGAATGGAAATCCAGAAACATTTTGCCGTCTTGTAGTCTTTCAACTCAGAGCCTTCTGAAGCATTCTGTACTCCTTTGCGACTGGATGCCTCTGCAAACTGAAGCACAGTGTGTAAAAAATGTATTTATTTTTTGTTTTGTTCCAATAATTGCATTGTTGGAGATGTTTTCCCCTTTCTCTGGTGTTTTCGCCCACCGTTGTTTGCTTTTGGGTCTGTTTCAGTCAGCAGGGGGGTGGATTTTTCATTAACTTAACTACTTTTGGTAAGTGTGAGAGGCTGCTTTGACTGACAGCGTTGTTCGATTGAGATTTCCTCTATTCAGAGTGGGTGTGGCTGAGGGGAATTGATCAAGCCCGCCGGTGCTGCTTCTCATCTCCTGCCTGATGGCAGGTGGAAATGGGCTGTGGATGAACTCCAGTCTACTGGAAATGGGATTGGATTGGGAGTGAACGGGGGCGGGGATGTTCACATTTCACTGGCAACTCACTCATCCCTTCTTTTCAAACTGGAATTGACCTCATTGATCTGAAATGCTGAGGATTTGCAGCTGATTATGGAGAAAGTCAGTTTTTTATTTGAATTAAGGTTTATTGGAATATTTGCTGAACATCTGAACACTATGGTCCATCAGTTTCATTACAAAAGTAGTTTTAGCTACAGTTTTAGTACAGTAATATATATTTAAAGATGTGTATTTTTACTCAGATAAATTATTATTGAAAATACTTTTACTTTGCTACATTTGGCTTTTTTTCTGTTACTGTCAAATGGAAATAAATATTATGCATAGTATAAAATTGTAAAATAGTATACGTTATAGTATATATTAAATAGTATACATATTATTATTTTTTATCAAATTAGTTTATCTGTTCCTATCAATTCCTTCATTTAAATGAAAAAATACATCTCAAAAACTTTTTTCTCAACATTACCTGGAAATCTATAGCATTTCAGATTAGTAAGTTTGTTTTAGTTATTGTTTTTCTGTCATCTTGGATATATTCATATTCATTGTATGATTTCAGGAGGATATATATATATATATATATATATATATATATATATATATATATATATATATATATATATATATATATATATATATATATATATATATATATATATAACTTTGTTCATGCAGACTTTCTTTTAATTTAATTTATTTTATTTTAATTTTATTTTATTTTATCTCCCTACAAAAAATAAAATAAAATTTAAAATGTAAAATTTTCCAGTCCACCAATTCAGATTGACTGATTGATTGATCGATTCATTTATTAATTCATTCATTGCATTAACAGAATCCATTTGACATTCTGCTGAATCACTCCAAGGCAAAATATTAGTAAATAATATATATTATATATTAAACTATAATATATATTAAACTTTATTAGTGGTTGGCCAATCTGTCAATCTTTGTTTAACAGAGCAAGGAAATTTTCACAGTATGTCTGATAATATTTTTTCTTCTGGAGAAAGTCTTATTTGTTTTATTTCAGCTAGAATAAAAGCAGTTTTTTTATTTTTTAAACCATTTTAAGGTCAAAATTATTATCCCCTTTAGGCTATATTTTCTTTCTCTATAGTCTACAGAAAAAACCACTGTTATACAATAACTTGCCTAATTACCCTAACCTGCCTAGTTAACCTAATTAACCTAGTTAAGCCTTTAAATGTCACTTTAAGCTGAATACTAGTATCTTGAAAAATATCTAATAAAATATTATTTACTGTCATCATAGCAAAGATAAAATAAATCAGTTATTAGAAATTAGTTATTAAAACTATTATGTTTAGAAATGTGTTGAAAAATCTCTGCATTAAACAGAAATTGGGGAAAAAAATAAATAGGGGGGCTAATAATTCTGACTTCAACTGTATGCTTGTAATTTATTTGTTCTATATTATTAAAGACTGACTGACCTACAAAATCACCCCCAATCAATGTAAAATTAAGAATTCTTTCCAAATAAAGCTTTTTAAGTCATCTGGAGAAATTGTATTCACATCACTATATATATATATATATATATATATATATATATATATATATATATATATATATATATATATATATATATATATATATATATAAAACATCACATGTCACATATCGTGCAGCCCAACTAGTTATTCTGGTCAGTTTTGCAGTTTTTAGAATAGTTTGTTGTCTGTATCAGCTCAGTCAGGGTAGTAAAACCAGCTTAAACTGCTGAAGACAGACAAATTATCTTTCTAAAGTAAAATTTTCTGTTCAGGATTATGTAACATTTCCCCTTCTCTAGTTTTCATGCACTGTGATGTAGATCCAGCTTGGTGCATCTGTCAGAATGGAATACTGAATATATTCTCTATGTTCTATAATGTATCAGATCAAATCATGAGCGCAGAATTGAGTTTAATGTAGCGGTGCAGTTATTTTCTCTGCTGTGAAGTGTTGAAGACAGCCCTCCATCATCATCTTTCATCCCCGTCCGTGAGTATACTCATCTCTCCAACGTACCGGATCATCTTTTCCTCCAATCGCTCATCATTACAGTACCACGGTTCTAGAAGTGTCTCTTTCTCTGTCTCTCTCCATCTACAGCCGCAGTTCACTTCTCATTCCTCCTCCAGCTGCAATCTCACATCTCTATGACATATCATGACTACAAGACTATTTTTTTTTCTATTTTCAGTCTTTCATTATTTTTGTTCTTGTACAGGCAGTGATGCAGGAGTGACAGGTGGTTCAGTATCGCTGAGGTACAGTATCAGTCTTATGGTTGTGAGCAGTGTTTTTGGAGAATAGTGTGATTAAACAAGCCTGATGTCTGCTGAGGTAAATCCTGTTACATTTGGGCTTTTTCAATGCTGAAAGTGTTTGCACAGCTAGACACATTTCGTCTGGAATAAGCTATTTTTGTTGTTGTAGATTAGTGCTTTCAGCATGGCATGGTAATGTAAAAAAAAAATGTGTACTGAAGAAGTTTCAATCTTTTACATGGCAAGGATGTATGGATGGCTAAGGCTCTTCATAATGTCAGACCCTGAGAACTGTTATGGAATTCCAAGAGGCAAGACCAAGAGAATTGTCAGGCATTAAAACAATACACTTTCTAATCTGAGAAGAAGATCAGCTAGGAAAGCAGTTGTTCAACTGTCTTGAACCAGAGCAGATCACACACATTCCACACAGAATGTCCAATTTTTTATATGTGTATATTGTGGCTTTATATTCATGTTTGGTGTCATTTAGATGTCTCTGGGCCCTATCATACACGGCGCAAGGCCCGACGCAATTGTTGCTGGCTAGTTTCAGCTTGATGCTAGAGTCATCATTGACGTTTTGCACCACGCTGTTTAAATAGCAAATGCATTTGCGCTCATATGTGCACCCATAGGCGTTCTGGTCTAAAAACAGGAGGTGTGTTGAGGCGCATTGCTGGCACGTTGCTATTTTGAGAAACTAGAATAGACTATTTAATAGACCAAATAGGAGAAGGCCTCTTGCTTAATACACACAAGATGTAGAGCAATACCCAAATGTCTTTACAAATAAAAAATAATTCAAGGATTAAAATATTACAAAAAGTATTTCTTTCTACCCTACCTAAAAATAAAAACTATTGCCTTCATGCCTTCTTCATCATCTTTCAGTTTATTCATGACAAATTGCTTTTGTATAATGTTATTATTATTAGCAGTATTATTTATTATATGCATATTTATATTTGTTTTATTAAAAACAAGCTTAGATTTGCTCACCTGTCAGTTTTTAGACCATATGGGGCATAGCATGTGTATTTTGATATAACTTAGTTTTTTGACCACACTTCGTTATTATTGTTCATTTATTTGTTTGCTGAAAATTAGAACTGAATTTAGAAATAGTTTTGAAACAAATCTTCGCGCATAACAAATGAAATTAATTATGTATAGGATAATGGATGTCTGTGCGTACAACACGTTTCCTTATCCACGAGAGTGAAAGTAAAGAATGAGGAGGCTCATCTCTCATTCTCACGCTGCAGATGGTTTGTTTAACTGTTTTCTCGCTAGTGAAGCGTTCAGTTTTTCCAGTTACAAAGGCCGCCATGTACATAGCAAATGCGCTATGGTGCGACGCAACTGACACTTAAAGGGAATGGGAGATGAGACTCTGATTGGTTTATTCTCAAAACACACCTATAGCTCATTAAGAAAATAAGCTCAACCCTGTTAGACCATGCGCCGCGGCGCAAAGCGTAATTTTCCATCTTTAAAATAGCAATAGTGGATTCTGACACGCCCTTAATGCTTTTGCGCCATGCGCTTTGGACTTTGCGCCTAGATCATTAAAATAGGGCCCTCTGTGTGATTGGTAAAGCGGTCTCAATTTCACTGTAATATTTCATAACTGTATATGTTGATCTGGGTTTCGGCTTTGATAAGATCTTTGCCAGATGCTCCACTCCAAGGAAAATGGTCTTCACATCAACTCATGACCATAGACTGGAAAAGATATGGATGTAGTATCCGTGACGTCACCCATAGGTTTCTGAAAACCCAAAAGAAGCTATCAAAAATAAGGGCAAAGAGGCGGAGCGTGAGCGTAGCTACAGACGCATGCTTGCATTCTGCTTAGACTGGTTTTCCTATGGGAGAAACGCTGAATACTTCATTACCTGCGACTCGTTTGTGTTCTGAGCACATGTGCTTGGTTGTATACTATATCAATAAAGTGTTTAGACTTTTAAAAACACTGTTGTAATACATTGAGCCACTAAGCATTGTTAATATGATGTTTTTCTACAGGAGGAAAACGCGAATAACTTCCAAACACTTCAGGTATAGTCTGTTAGTAAATGCAAGACTCTTTCCAGGCATAACACTGTATGACAACGTTTCAGATGACTGTTCTATAGCCTACAGCTAATCAATCTGTCAGATTCTGGCTTTACATGTCTAAAGAAAAATATAAATGATAAATTATCCTAAGTAAAACTAATACATTTATAGAGACAGTATATAATTTCACTCACCTGGGAAATGAAGGCCACGTGAATGGTTTGTGAGCACAATTAAGTGCACACAGCATGCCATATCATCTGATAATTGTAAGAAATAATTCCAAAAGGCAACTGACTGTGTGAAGCCACATAAAACAACACAAATACGACGAATATGCCGAGATCAGCGGCTAATCAGCCAGAGTCAGCTGAGATGAAGTGACAGCGTCCAGCGAGATCTAGCTGTCACTCAAGTAGCCACGCCCTTATTTATGCAGAATTAATATAACCTAATATAAAGGAAACGGATGAGTTATAAAAAAATTCACCCCCCTCACAGTTGTCATGAAGGGTAATATTAGCTATATGAACCAAAATCGTTCTTTGTACCAGGCAGTAAACACCTTTTTTTATGCTTTAAAGTTGGCCATTCTAACAGTGGGCTCAATAGAAATTTGCTCCATATGGAACCAGGACTAGCGGAATTTCGATGAATTGCAGTTTCAGTTACTTCCGTATTGGCTTCCCGAGGGAGAGCTGAAGGTTGCCGCTTGCTCATGACCAGACAAGGGTCTTTCTGACGCTTTTATTGTCTTAAATTTATGATCGTTGTGATTTGAGTATTTAAGGGAAAGGTGCAAAAGTGTCTGTGGGATACTGTAGCCAGGATACATCGTTGCAGTTTATGAGTCTCTGAGCACTGCATCAAGACTTATATGCTGCAACGTACTTTTACACAGTCAGGTATTAATCTCTAACTCTTAAATGTATATTTGGGTAATTGATGTTGTACAATCTGAATTGGCTTATTTTGTTTAATTATATGAATTGGCATAGAAAATATTTGCTTGACAAATAAATGTAAAATTCTTGTTTAACTCTTATATCTCCTGAAATCTTTGTAACTAGTGGATTGTTTATGCTGATGTTTCCACAGCCTACAACCAGGATTGCTCATACATTCAGGCTCAATGGATGGAGCATACAGCATAGTATGATATAATCTAGTGGCTAAATCAAGGAAATTAGTTTACAGTTATATTCTCTATCTAAGAATCCCAACTGGCGAGGTTGTGTCCATGAGCAGATGTAACTGCCCAGCATACTGACTCTAAGCGACTTTGAGTAAACGATAAAACATTAACTGAAAATAAGAAATTATTAGGTTAATCAATCTAAATTAGACCAAATCACAACCTATAACCTAATCAGCTTGAATTAGATGAATCTAAGTTTAAATGAATATAAATTGGAGTTAGATAAGAGTAAGGGTCAAAATTGGATTCATGAAATAAAAGTTTAAAGGGCCACGAAACCCCCTGTCTCAGCAGGGTGTTTTCACACCTCTGTTTTGAAAAAAGTCAGGAAAGTTGGGCGTGTCCAGCTCTGGGAGTATGGGAGTGTCGGGGGAGGGAAAGAGGATAAGATTTTGCATAGGAGGGAGTTTCCATTTGGGCACGTGCTAAGTTTCACAGGCAAAACAAACACACAGAGGCTGATTTGATACCGCGAATAAGAGAAAAAAATCCTCCGCATTTCTCTGTAACTTATATACTCGGTAGGTAGCGTCAGAAAGCCGTGTGTGTATAGACTATCCTGTCACAAATTGCAGCGAAAATCCTGCACGACGGGAATAGGTTGTGTTTACATGTTTACACTCGGAGAGCAGCGTTTAAACAAAGGGCAGTCCACTGCAAACACTTACCAAATCTGTAGACAGACAATCAAACTGGAGCTGTGTCTTTTTATTAAAAGAAGACGAGCGGCAAATCAGGATTTCACCATTTCCAGATGAGAAAAAGCTCTCGGGTAAAAATGTTCCTTACAAACGCGTTTCTGTCGCGTGTCGCGTGCACTATAATCCACACGTGAGTCCAGCAGCTCTCTCATAAAGGGAAAATGAAAACAAAACCTTCGTTGCAACACACTAATAACACCTACGACTTTTGTCTTGAAATTCTTGTACTTTCACTTGTTTTGGCAACACAACGTGGCGTCTCTCTGCCGTCTGAACGCTGTAAACTGGTAAACAGTCTCCGGAGCTATCATGCATATTAATGAAGTTTCGCGTCATACACAATAGAGCGCGCTAATTGGTTTGAAGCACGTCTTTCTCATGAATTAATACTGCGCACTCAGATACATAAGAACGTCTTAGAAAAGACAGACAGCCACTCTGCGGCGGGATTTACACCTAAGTATCTCATGGCCGTGACGCAGCTTCAAAAATTCGTTTTAAACCGGAAGAACGAATTTGCTCAAAATAACGCAAAAACAACCAATTTTCACTCTTTAGTGCAATATATGTGTCCTAATAGTGTTTATAGCAGCGTGGGACACATATATGACTGTCAACAGCTCAAAAAATGTGTTTTGGTGTTTCGTGACCCTTTAAGAATTTTTAGTAATCTGTTTACAGCTGCGCGAGAGAAGGCTTACACGCATTTAACCTTCACCCATGCTGTTAGTTCTGTCATGTTAGTTCCCCTTCGGGAGGGGAACTTCAATGCTATGTGGAAAAACTTCCACTATGGGGATTTCGTCAGAATCCAATCATCTGAAAGAGTATAAAACGGGCCAATGAAATGCCAATGAGTTGGCAGCGTCAGCGTGCACAGCTGTCTTGCATGACAATCAGCCTGGCATAAAAGGCTAGCATGTGCTCAGCAACGCCATCCTTTTCGCTTTCAGAGCCTTTCACGAGCTTCTGAGAGAGTCTATGAGGGTATCTCCAACCTGTGTCTACAGAGAGAGATCGAGAAGCAGCTTCTCCCGGTCCAGAGCGTGTATACGCAGTGGCAGATGGTCGAGCTGGGTTGCTCTCCCTTGCCTGGCGTCCTTTGGGTCCGGTCCTCCAAGAGCGGTATGTATATAGGAAGCAAGTTTCCTAAAAGAGCAACACGGTTGTGCAGCGCGTCTTTTTCAAGACGTCGCTCCGACCGTGCGTTTCTGGTTGCGGTGGTTTCCTGTCCCCGGATGATGGGCACGAGCACTGCGTTTCATGTCTGGGGGTCCAGCATGTTGATGCGGTGCTCGCGGGCAGTGCATGCCATCATTGTGATGTCATGTCTGCTGCGCAGTTAAGACCGCGGCTCGCTCTTGCAAAAGAGCGACCCACCCCAGTTGTCCCCCGCACTGCGGTTGGCACTCGGGCAGATCTGAGGGTTTCAGTGGGAGTAAATCCGCCGCCCTCGGGCTCGCGGACCTCTCGCTCCTCCACGCGCTCCATCCAAGCTTCAGGTGAGAGAACCGCTCCATCCTCGGGTGGTCGCCCTCTCACTTGATGACACCGAGGATCAGATGTCCATCGCTGCATCGGAGGATGGGCTGTCATTGTCTGATGAGGATGCGAACCCGCTCGCTCCCTCCCTCCGGGGTGGAGAGCACGGTGTTGGCATCTAAAAAGCAGACATGATGGCCGTGCTTTCCCGGGCTGTTTCAGCCGTGGGTCTGGTGATGGTTTATCCCCCAGCCCCGCGGCCGGACCGACTAGATGGGTGTTATGTGGAGGATATAAGAAGGCAAGACCTTCTAAGCCTTCCGTCCCCTTCTTCCCGGAAAGTGCGCAGTAAGCTCACGCAGTCTTGGAGGGCACTTTTTTCTGCCCGATCTGCGTGCGCTTTCATCCTCACCATCCTTGGAGGGTTGGTTGTCATTGTCTGATGAGGATTCGAACCTGCTCTCTTCCTCCGGGATGATGGGCGTGGCGTCGAATCCAGAAGCAGACTTTGCAGCCGTGCTTCCCAGGCTGTTTCGGCCGTGGGTCTGGAGATGGTTTATCCCCCAGCCCCGCGGACGGACCCGACTAGAGGGGTGTGATGTGGAGGAGATAAAGAAGGCAAGACCTTCTAAGCCTCCACGTCCCCTTCTTCTTGGATGTGCACAGGAAGCCCACGCAGTGCGCTGCGTGCGCCTCCGCCCTCACCATGCATGCTACGGCCACCTACCAGCGCTCCCTAGCGCAGGCGCTGGCCCAGCTGCGCGGGGATGGTTCCGACCCAGGACTGAGCATGAGCTCCGCACAGCTATCGACTGAAGTCGGCTGTGTGTGCCCCAGGGAAGGACGATGGTCACATTAGTGGCCCAGGAACGCCACCACGGGCTAAACCTGGTGATCTGCGTGATGCTGACAAAGTTCGCTTTCTTAGCTCACCCATATCCCAGGCTGGCCTGTTCGGCGACACCGTCAGTGAATTCGCCCAGGAATTCACGCCGGTGAGCGAGCAGTCGGAGGCGATGGGTAATACCATCTCTCGGCGGGATCGTAAAACCGCTCCTCCCCGCCGAGCCATCCACATCCACTGCTTCACGCCGAGAGCGCCCGCCTGCGGCTTTGCTCGGTCGCCCCCGCCTGCGCCTCTGGCCAAGCGGCTGCGCCGAGCATCTCGCAGGCAACCAGCGCTCCCCGCCCCAGGGCGCCGCTAAGTTCGGTAAACGAACCGCGAAGCGTCCCTGAGACGGGCCATCTGGAGAGGAGGAAATTTGCTCTTTCCCCGCTGGAGGGCGGGGCTCTTCTTCTAAACAGCGTTAAAAAACGCTATCAAAACCTCAGAGAAAGAGCATTTTTTCCCTTCCCCGGATGTGACAGCCCGAACACTGCCAGTCTGGGACGCTATGCTTTCCAGCTCGCAGGATCGGTGCACTTCGCCAGTGGCTCGCGGAGCGAGAGAGAACGGTCTCCTTTCTCTCCCCCTCCCAGCCCCACCTCCCAAGTTCACGGGTGTGTATTTCACCAGGGTCAGCCCTGCGTCCGCCCCTGTCTTGCGAGAGGAGATTGCTGTCCTCCTGGCGAAGGATGCAATCGAACCGGTCCCTCCAGCCGGGATGGAGAGCGGGTTTACAGCCCGCACTTCATCGTACCCAAAAAGAGCGGTGGGCTACGGCCAATCCTTGATCTGCGCTTTTTGAACCGCTGGCTTCACAAGCTGCCGTTCAGAAAGCTTACGCAGAAGCGCACCTTCCGGAGCGTTCGTCCTCGGGATTGGTCTGCAGCAGTAGACCTGAAGGACGCGTACTTTCATGTCTCCATACTTCCACGCCACCGTCAGTTTCCTGCGGTTTGCGTCTGAAGTCGAGCCTGGCGGTACAAGTCCTCCCCTTTGGCTCTCTCTGTCTCCGCGGGTTTTCACCAAGCTCGCGGAGGGTGCCCCAGCTTCGGCTTGCGGGCATCCGCATACTCAATTGTTTCAAGCGACTGGCTGATTTCAGCGCGCTCGCGGGATTAATTGATTACGCACAGAGACAGGGTGTTTCGGCACTTCGACCAATTGGGGTTTCAGGTCAACCGAGAAAAGAGCAGCCTCGCCCCCGTGCAGAGCAACTCTTTTCTCGGGTTGGAGCTGGACTCGATCACCATGACGGCGCGCCTCCCCCGAGAGCGCGCCGGGCTGATGCTGGCCTGTCTGAGAGAGTTCGACAGGAAAATGTGGTCCCACTGATATTATTTCAGAGGCTCCTGGAGCATATGACATCCGCAGCCGCGGTCTCGCCGCTCGGATGCTCCATATGAGACCACTTCAGCATTTGCTTCACGATCGGGTCCCTAGACGCGCATGGCACGCGAGCGCGCACCGGGTGACTGTCACTCCGCTGTGTCGCCGCGCCCTCAGCCTCTGGATGGACCCTGTGTTCTACAGGCCCGCGGGCCTCTAGAACAAGCGTCCAGGCATGTCGTCGTTTGACGGATGCTTCCAGTTCACGCTGGGGGGCCTTGTGTTGCGGGCATGCAGCTGTGGTTCCGTGGTAGGAAACTGGTTGCATTGTCATCTTAACTGCCTGGAGCTGTTGGCAGTGTATCTCACGCTGCACCGTTTTTTACCGGTGTTAGAAGGGAAACACGTGCTGGTCAGGACGAACAGCATGGTGGCGATGGTGTATATCAACCGCAAGGGAGATATTCGCTGTCGCCGCATGTCTCAGCTCGCTCGCCGTCTGCTCCCCCGGAGTCATACGCGGCGCAATCGCTGCATTCCATTTTTCCCCGCCGAGCTCAACCGTGCAGCCGCTGCGCTCTCACGGCAGTTCGCCTGGGAGAATGGAGGCTCCACCCCCGACTGTCCAGCTGTTATGGGTGCGTTCTGCGCACTGGCTACACAGCTGGCCCCGGGGCGTGCGTAATACGCATTTTTCCAGTGAGCCTACTCGCACAGATGCTGTGTAAAGTCAGGGAGGACGAGGAACAGGTCTATGCATTGCGCCTCTCAGGCCCAATCAAACCTGTATTCTAGCTCTCTCCTCGTGATGGCCCCTCCCTGGCATGTCCCATGGAAGAAACTTCTTCTTTGGGGACAGGCACCGTTTGGCACCCGCGCCCAGTTCTATGGACATCACGTGTGGCCCATAGATGGAGCTCGGAGGACTAAGGTGACCTACCGTTAGGTGGTTAACACCATCACTCAGGCCTAGAGCACCCTCTATGAGGCATGCCTATGCCCTGATGTGGAGTCTATTCGCTGTGTGGTGTACTTCTCTCCGAGAAGGAAACCCCAAACATGCCAGATCAGTGTGATGCTATCCTCCTTCAGTTGGCTGGAGCCAAGGCTGTCCCCTCCACACTGAGGGGTTTGGCGTGGCGATCATCCCCGCTCTGAGGATGCGGCGATGGCGGCGCGCTGGGAAAGCATCGCCTCATCATCCAGTCCCCAGAGGCGCGAGACGTGGATATATATCCTGTCCCCTCTCTTACCCATTTGAAGATCTCTCTTAGGAGAGGTCTGCTCGATCACTCGACTCAGTATCTATATGATTTCTGTCCAGGTAGACAGCTCTGCTGGTCGCGTTGGCATCGGTCAAATGGGCGGGTATCTGGAGGCATTTTCGGTCAGCGAAATGTGCCAGCGTTTTGGGCCGGCCCACTCTCACGTTTACCTGAGACCCCGGCCCACCTAGGTGCCCTAGGTTCCTACAGCGCTCGTTTAGACTATGTAGTGAACCTGCAAGCGCTGCCCACGGAGGAGGCAGACCCAGCCCCTTTATTGCGGTGTCCTGTTCGCGCTTGCGTATTATAACGGACCGTACTCAGAGCTTAGATCCTCTGAGCAGCTCTTATATGTTACGGTGATTGGCAGATGGGAAGTGCCATATCTAAACAGAGGTTGGCCCACTGAACAGTGAATGCCATCTCCCTCGCTCATCGAGCTAGGGCGAGCCGTGTCCCCCACTCGGAGCGCGCTCCACTCGGAGCGCGCATCCTTTCGGGCGTTAGCACGCGGCGCCTCTCTAACAGACATTGTAGAGCTGCGGGCTGGGCGACACCTGAGCATTTGTGAGATTTATCTTCGAGTGAACTGATTTCCTCACGAGCGGTGAATGAGGAAATTCGGTTAGGTGTTGTAAAACGCTTGCTGCGCCTTTCTCTCTAACACAGAGATACGTGCGCTTTTCTCGCTTTGTCAGTTGAGTTCCCCACTCGGCGAACCCTGCAGAGTTCCTCCGAGGCCCCCAGCATCTGACTCAGCGGAGCAGTCAAATGTTGGCCCATTACGTTGTAGGTATGCCCGCTGGTCATCCCGCGTTCTGGGTATAGGTGCCTGCTATGTGCGATCCCCGCTGGCGATCCCATACGCTCACTCAGCCACGATGTAGTCCCCCCTCCTAGGCGGGCTCGTGTCTTCCCTCCCCGCTAACCACCTCTTCATATGTGCACTCCCCCTTCTCAGGGCTAGTCCATATGCTATTTTGCCACCAGGTCTCCCCCTCCGGGCAGCAGGTGGCCTCCGCAGCGTCCTCCCTATCGGGACTGAACGCTTTCCCAACGTACTGTCGTATTTAAAAATTCCTAGAAACTACTAGGTGTATTTTACGACTCCCCGAAAAATATATCTAAACCAGAAAAGGTAAGTAAGGTAAGTAAGGGCCAGGGGACACGTTGGAGGACTGTGTCTCCAGCGATGCAGGTGCGCTCGTACTGCTGCGTGGCGCGCCCCTCACTGGAGACATGGTAAGGTTCTTTCGTTGTGGCGCTTTCCATAAATTTCCCCATAGTGGAAGTTTTTCCACATAGCATTGAAGTTCCCCTCCCGAAGGGGAACGCTCTGGTTACTAAAGTAACCCTCGTTCCCCGAGGGGGGGAACGGAAATGCTATGTTCCTTCGCCACAACGATTGTCCCTTAGCTGTTGAGTGTGAAAGCCTCTTCAGCTAGAAAAGGATGGCGTTGCTGAGCACATGCTAGCCTTTTATGCCAGGCTGATTGTCATGCAAGACAGCTGTGCACGCTGACGCTGCCAACTCATTGGCATTTCATTGGCCCGTTTTTATACTCTTTCAGATGATTGGATTCTGACGAAATCCCCATAGTGGAAGTTTTTCCACATAGCATTTCCGTTCCCCCCCTCGGGGAACGAGGGTTACTTTAGTAACCAGAGCGTTCTGTATATTTACATATATTTTGTATTAGTTGTTTTAATAATGCTTTTAAAACTAATAATTATTTTGTTCTATATCGTCACCTTAGAATTATAAGGTTCTATCTGACATTTTTGTCAAAATTGAGTTATTGACATATTCTTATTAAATGGCAACTTATTTACATTATGGGATGTTTTTTTAGAAGTTGTTTACATTTTAAGATGTTTTATTTAAAAAACAAATGTTAGACACTCATTGTTTGCAATTTAATGCAAAAACTTTGAAGCTTAGTATCTCAAAATCATTCAGAACGCAGATAGAACCTTATAATTCTAAGGTGACGATATGTATCTATATTTGCTGCAAAAGTCATGGTATATAAAACTTCTATTTTAAATCCACTTCAGCTGAACAGCTCCTGCCAAATGAACAAATGCAAATGTTAATGCACACAAATGATAAAGGGAATTGTTCATAAATGTGCTGTAGACTCATCTAAATAATCTAATTGCTCACATATGTTGCTAAGAAACAGAAGATATGATAATATTTCACAGACAGGTAGATTTACTTTATGTAATCACAGTTTCAGTGCACACATTTTCCAAACCTCCTGTTTTGAGTTGCAGAAATGGTGGAACTTATGCCAAATTTTGGGTCAAGTTTTGCTCTGCTTTAAAAAAAAACGTATATATACAGTTGCAATCAGAATTATTCAACCCCCTGATTTATTAGCCCCCCTGTTTATTTTTTTCCCCAATTTCTGTTTAACGGAGAGGAAAAAATTTCAACACATTTCTAAACATAATAGTTTTAATAACTCATCTCTAATAACTGATTTATTTTATCTTTGCCATGATGACAGTAAATAATATTTTATTAGATATTTTTCAAGATACTAGTATTCAGCTTAAAGTGACATTTAAAGGCTTAACTAGGTTAAATAGGTTAACTAGGCAGGTTAGGGTAATTAGGCAAGTTATTGTATAACGATGGTTTGTTCTGTATACTATTGCAAAAATATATAGCTTAAAGGGGCTAATAATTTTGACCTTAAAATGGGTTATAAAAAATTAAAAACTGCTTTTATTCTAGCCGAAATAAAACAAATAAGACTTTCTCCAGAAGAAAAAATATTATCAGACATACTGTGAAAATTTCCTTGTTCTGTTAAACATCATTTGGGAAATATTTAAAAAAGAAAAAAAAATTCAAAGGGGGTTCAATAATTCTGATTGCAACTTTTTTTATATATACATATATATATATATAATTATTTTTTTTTATTTATTTATTTTTTGCCGTGCTAGGTACCTAGGTACCCAAGGTACCCAAAAAATGGTATGGTACGGTTCACTTTTTGGTACCTTTTGACAGTGGAAATGGCCAAAAAAGCATACCAGCATGTACCACTCAGTGGAAAGGGGCCATAAGTGGGATAATGTGCATTTAGGTGGTTGTTTTTGCAGAATAAACTCCTTGTGTCTCATAACAGTTTTGTGCATAACATCAGTCAGCTGACAAACATGTTGGGCTTTATTCTGCGAGAACAATCTCCTAGATGTACAGTATGTACATTATCCCTTATTTATGACAAATATACAATAGAACAATAGTATATTTATATAACGGTGATATGGAGAAATGTTTCTTTAGCACCAAATCAGCATGTACAGTATAAGCTAAAATTCTAATCAAAAATCTATTGTGTATTTTTAAATGTTATTTCTATTATTTTAAAATGCTTAAATTAACCAATGCCACAAACTTGTAGGTGCTGATTTCCATCTTGTCACACTTTTTTTCTTTACCCTTTTTAACACTCTTAAAAAAATTCTGAATTGTTTTAACCCATATTTGTACAAACTCAAACATTATCATTTTAACCCAACGGTTGGCTTTGTCCATATTTGACCCACATTTGGGTTGAATCCTTCATTCTTTCATTTTCCTTCGACTTAGTCCCTTTATTCATTAGACAGCAATCATAGACTTCAACACAGCGGTATTAACCGCCAACTTATCCCATCCCCATGCCATTCCAGCTGCAACCCAGTAGCGGGAAACATCCATACACACTCATTCATACATTTTAAGGTAACAAACTGACCAATCTAGTAAATAGTGATAGAGACGCACAGTATCATTCCAGTTAGCTTTTGCATACTGTCAGATTTACATCTTTTCTATAATTACATTGTCAGATTTAGCTACCCTAAATGTCAAGCACAAAAGATACTTCACAAGTCACTCCTATGGCCTCTTTCTGGGCCATTTGAAGTCAGACTAAGTTGAAATGAGCACAGACTGCGAGACTATAATAGAGTTGGGTGAGCACAGTGTCTGTGTGTGGTAGAGTTTATCATAGCCAAAAGCCCATCAGCAAGTAAACCTAGATTTCCCTGAGCTCACACAATGGCATCATCCACCATAATCTTCTCCATAATATCTCTTTTCCAGGGCATTCAGTGATTTAACATTTGCAAGATGTGGCAGAATGTGTCTGGAACCACGGCAAGAAAAAGACCGAACCGGCGCTCATTTTTCAGCCCACAATCAACTGAAACGGGCAGAAGTGACTCTTCCAGAAAGCAGTGCCAGCTGTGCACCAAAGAACAGCACATCTGCAGAGGGTTAGAGCTAATCCAGACCTCCGCTGAGCTCCAGCTGCAGAGAAAGATCCCGTATGATGCACCGGCTCCCCACAAAACCCCAAAATAATGCTCTTTCTGAAAGAGGAAAGTCAACCAAATGTTATTGAGCGGTTCACAATAACACTCACAATGGGAAATCTGGCGAGCGGCCCGGTGCTGGTGGAAACCAAGGACAGCGGTCAAAACATGGTGACAGCTCTCCCTTTTTCTTCTGCTTTTCTTCTTCTGGCGTGGTCTAATCATAGACTGTAAAAAATGGACGTAGTGATGTCACTCATGGATTTCTGAAGAGTGCAAATAAAGCTACAAGTGGGCGTGGCCAATGTCGGCATCTTGTCAGAATGTCACCGCACCAACCATGCATCACACCCCGGTAAACAAAAATGGTCAAAGAGGCAGGGGTGTGGGCGGGGCTACAGATGTGTTGCATTTTCCTTAGATATTTTTTCTTTGGGTGAAACGTTCAACACTTGAACCGGTTCTGGCCACTTGTACTTGGTTATATATATGCCAAGTTCAGTGACCTTATTCAGCTGAGGTGATGTGTGGGCCAGTGTTAATTTCGTTGACAAAAATTTTTCGTCATAATTTTCATGACGAACAAGTTTCTACCAACGAAAACTAAATAAAAATTAGGTGACGATGACAACAAATATAAAAAAAAAATATACTGACATTTTCGTTGACTAAAAAAAATGATACAAGAATATGTTTCAGGGATATATTTTGGTAAATATCTAGTCAATATTAATCTTGGTGTGTGATGCATGATGCACACACACACACACACACACACACACACACACACACACACACACACACACATATTTGAAAAGTGCATGTACTGTAACAGCAACTACAACAGTAAAGCTTGCAATACACTGACATTGAAGAGGCTTAAAATAGTTTAAGTCCACTTTGCAAAGATTTAATGGCTTGAAACTGTTCAGTTGAAGTTGTTTAACAGACTGGTTAAAAACACCAGTTGATCACGTTAAATAAATGATTTGCTAAATAATTGCACAGTCTTGCATTTTCAGTAGTCTACTGTTCTTGTCGACACATAATTTGACATATTACTTATAATATAAATAAACAATGCATATCTAATTTTTGATCTTCAATGGAAAATCTATATTTCATATTTTAATGAGAGTGTTTTATTCAATTTTAAATTAGAATATTTTTTAAAAATAAATGTATACAATATTTTAACTAAATTACACTTAAATTAAACCAAATATATTTTAGTCAACTAAGTCTAGAGTATAATTAGTCAACTAAAACTAATATGATTCAGAAGACTAAAATATGAGTTAAACTAAAATGGAATGTTAGTCAAAAAACTAAGAATAAAGGCCGGCTCACACTGTGAAATTTTAGCCGCGATTTTGTCATCTGAGACAAATTTGGGAAATCCTAAAAGATTCCTGAAATCCTGGGCTAAAATCTGTGGTCTTTGATCATTGATTAGACATGTCCACAGATGGCAGCTTAGTGCCTGTTGCGATCAGATTTTCTCGCCGACAAAGTTCTGGCAGTGCCAGAAGATTTCAGATATTTTTCTGCAGTGTGACAGAAGCAGCGTTGAGCGTCAATCCAAGAACCAATAGGAGCTCCGAATTTGATGACGCGATCCATGCGTCCATTCAAATGACTGCGGGGAAATGTCAAAACAGTTTTTTTCTTCCTGGTTTTATTATTGAAACTCGCTGTGTGCAAAATTGCCGCTACAGTTTGTGTACATTTGCTGTGAGGAATCATTTCAGATCGCGGGATAGTGAAAGTGTCGTGGGTGGATGACGCCAAACTCCGGGGGTGTTTTCTTCCATGTTTGGCGCGTGTTCACTGATGTTCAGTCTGACTTTATGACGGCTGAGATCCTACAGTGTGACATGAGAGCCATATTCGTGCAGTCTGACATGCTACAGTCGTGCAGGATTATAAAAAATCTCACAGTGTGAGCCGGCCTTAAAGCTAAGTCAAAATTTGCTGTCAAACTTAACGGTCACACTTTATTTTGATGGTCCGTTTGTTGAATTTAAGTTACATTGCAACTAATTATCTTTAGATTATAAGTAGACTGTTAGGTTGGGGTTGGGGTTAGGGTTGGTATAAGTTGACATGTACTTGCAAAGTTTCTTATAGTCAGTTAAATGTCTGTTGAAGGACTGTTAAATGTCAGTGTCAACAGATATTAAGCAGACAGTCTACTGATACTCAAATGGACCATCAAAATAAAGTGTTACCAACTTAACACTGGTGTGGGCGCGCAGCAGATACCTGCCACTCAAGTGGCCACACATTTAATTATGCACCAATTTAAGGCTTAATATAAATTAAACGAATGAGTTTTCAAAAAAATCACCCCCTCACAGTTGTCATGAAGGGCAATATTAGCTACATACACCAAAATAATTTTTTTGTACCAGGCTGTAAACACATTTTTCTGGGCATTTTAACATGGGAGTCTATGAGTATTTACTCCCTTTTGGTGCCAGCCCCCAGTGGCCAGTTGATGAATTGCAATTTCAGATACTACAGTACTGGCTTCACGAAAGAGAATGTGAGGTTGCCGGTAAAATGCATTGAGCGCATTCCTTTCTGCATGGCTGGACAGTGCTGAGCACACCTGAGCTGATCATGTGTTGCATTTTCCTTGGATATTTTTTCTTTGCGTGAAACATTCAACACTTGAACTGGTTCTGGCCACTGATTGTATACTATATTAATAAGGTGTTTACTGGGTTTGGTCTTTCAAAAACACTGTTTTAATGCATTGAACAACATTAATTCTCTCTTTTTCTACAGGAAGAAAATACTAATTACTTCCAATTGCTTCAAATATAGTGTGTGTTAGTAAATGCTAGGCTATTTAAGAAATGCAGGTATAGCATACCGTTTCCCCCACAGTCCAAAGACATGCGCTATTGGTGAATTAAATTGGTCATAGTGTATGTGTGTAAATGAGTGTGTATGGATGTTTCCCAGTACTGGGTTGCAGCTGGGAACATGGGAATCTATGAGTATTTACTCCCTTTTGGAGCCAGCCCCCAGTGGCCAGTGGATTAATTGCAAATTCACATACTACCGTACTGGCTTCACGAAGGAGAACGTGAGGTTGCAGCTTGGGTAAAATGCATGGAGCGCATTCTTTCCTGCATGGCTGGACAGTGCTGAGCACATCTGAGTGTAGAGCTGATCAAAGCAGGCATGATGCGGCCCATGCATGTAATGCTATTTAAAGCGCTACACTCCCTTCTCAGATTGAATTGATAGTAATGAAAATCTGAAGGCATGGAGGAAATGCTTTGATAGACAAATTAAAATTCCATGAAAAATGGAATAAGTTAGGAGGAAAACAAGCACAGCGAGAGGCGGCTGTGAGATCTGTTTGATTAAAGTGAGATGCACATGCTTTCAACAATGCCAGGGGATTTAATGCACTGCTAGGAAGTCTTGGAAAGTTGATTTTGTGTTTGTATGTTTTATATCACAGCTATGTCTTCTTAATCACATTGTTAGCATTAATTAGCACACTTCATACCTCTGCAAATGTCAATATTTTTTCAGCATTTGTCTGAGCCAAGAAAGCTCAAATACACTGTGTTAAAGAGATAGTTCACCCAAAAATTAAAATTCTGTTATCATTTACTCATCCTTGACTTGTTTTAAACTTATTTGAGTTTCTGTTGAACACAAAAGTAGACATATTGCTGAAAACCACTAACCACTGACTGCCATACTATCTGTTTTTTTTCCTATACAAGTCAGTGGTTACTGGTTTTCCACACACTTCAAAATATATTCTTTTGTGTCTTGTGTAAATTATGACAGAATTGTCATTTTTAGGTGAACTATACCTTTAAGAAAACACATGCAGATAGAAAAACACAAATAAAGAGAACACATCATTCACATACACGTGCAAATTCTCACAACAGACACAAACACGGAAATGTATTGCAAAAAACGCAAAGACCACAACAGAAATGTGTCGGGGGACCCCAAAATATATGAACAGAGCTGCTTGCTGTTTAGAGTCAGCGGTTCAGGATGTTAAAATAAACAAAAAACTCATCTCTCAGAACTCGACAACACTACTGACTATAGTCCTCCGACACATTTCTGAACAAATCTAATCCATCTGAGAGAACTATCAACAAGCAAAACAAACAAAATGGCAACCCTTATAGTGCACTCAGTGCTCCAATTCACTCACTTGTTTTCATTCACTCCTTTAAGTGGACTATAGTGAACTAATTTAGGGAATAGTGAATGATGGTATACACTAGAAATCAATTTTGGATACAGACTCTATATTTTTGGTTATTGTCATGTGACTATGGTGGCCCCCATCGTCATACCCGTATGACACCATAAGACACCCCCCACCCCCCGAAAAATCCCCAAATTACTAAATATGTTGATCTATGTAAATATATGTTCCATTGTAAATAAACAGTTGAGCGGTCAGTAATATGTATTATTGTTTACAAAAGAAAAAAATAGTATACATTAGCAGTACATACATTAGCAAACAGTTTAGCTTATTAAAATTAATAGCTATTATAAAGAAATAGAATCAAGTTATCAAATGTCAATCTTTTCTTCACTGTATAACTTACACATTCGGATTGAAGAGCAGCGACTGAATCTCTCATTAAGATTACATTAAATCACAGAGGTGTCACTTTAAAAATGCACACATCTAACATTATAATGAAAGCATTCGATTGCTTTTTATGCTCATTTAAGACAAAATTAGTTGTGTTTGAAAAATTAAAAAAAACACCAAGATCGACATCTTTTGATGTTATTTGTATTAATTATTTGTGTATGTCTGTTTAAACACGCACCCAAAACCCAGACTTTCAAATCGCGTGCACAGAATCCGTTTGGGAAACAGCATCTATTTATCACTATGGAGCGCGTCTGACAGTCAAGCACTGCTATATGACTGTTTTAAGAACTGCATAGGAGGGACGACGGCACCTGTAATGAAAAGGAAGGGAATTGCGCCGTTTTTATATTTATTTCAAAGTGTTTTCATGCCTAAATAAAACGAAAGCACAGAACCGACTCACATTTAAGAGCGAGGGGCATCCGCTGGTGGTTTGGCGGTATGGGCTGCGTATATTATTAATAACTACCCTTCACAATCTACCCTTCACAGAAAGATTGAAAACACGGGAGAAATATGGGAAAATACCTTTACGGGATGATAGTGGGATCGAACTGTAAAATACGGGAGAATCCTGGGAAAAACAGAAGCGTTGACAGGTATGCCCATCGTCCAAAATGAACGTGGATTAATTTTAATAATACACATCTTTCAAGGCTTTTCTAGTACATAATTTGCTTTCTATTAAACCATGCAAGTCTTAATAACTGGGATTCCTTTTAAAGTCGCCATGAAACTGAAGTTATTATTGTAGTTTTTTTCCTCTATCATGACATACATCCATTTGAAATGTCCTTAAAAGTAGAACAAAAAATGTAGGGCAGTGCATTTCATCCTCTGGGAACCAATTGGATTGTTGGAAGATGGTTGTTGCTTACAAAATGAAAGAAGATTGACGAATGGATAAAAATGGAGCAGAAACGAGACGCCCTGATAGCCCTGCCCTAAAGTCATTCCATGTGACCAGAAGTGAAGAAAAGGTTATGATGTTTGATCAAAGATTCTGAGGGAAAATAATCTTTACAAAATAATTATAAAAAATCAAATAATTAAAATAATAAAAAAAAAATTAAGTGCACGAATACATCGTTTATAACAAGCACTATACATAAAAAAAAGAAGAGTAAATATTGATTTAATTTACCGACTTTAAAGACTTCCTGACTAAAATAAGTGTGTTTGTAAATCAGGTGCTGATTCATCAGTTTGTGAGTCTGCAGTTTGACTGTTCTGTGACTGATGTTGTTAATATGGTAGGGTGGTTTTCTAGCAGGCTGATGGACAGGCATCTGTTCCTACAGACTCTAATTAACGTCTGCCGTCTGTGAAGAAACATCTCTACCGTCAAACTCAACAGCTGATCACACATGGAAAACTCTGATGGATGAGCACAGTCCTGATACTGCTACTCCTGAAGTCCTGATAGTAGTAGTAGACATTATCAGTGGTGTAGTACAATTCAATGAAGCATTCCAGTTGTTTCTGACAATATAACAACATTGTCCTGTTCACTGAGCAGTTCTCTTATGGTGAATCATTATTTTTGTTGCACAGGAATGTTAGGTCAGAGACTATGGTCACACTTTACAATAAGGTTTCATTAGTTAATGTATTTACTAACATGAACTAATTATGAACAATACTTGTAAAGCATTTATTAATCAGAGTTCAACATTTACTAATACATTATTAATATTTTTTATATATATATATATATATATATATATATATATATATATATATATATATATATATATATATATATATATATATATATATATATATAGTTCAGATATTAGTTAATAAGCATAAATTGTTTTATTAGATTCTTTATTTTATTTTAAATGAAGCTTTATTGAACGTATACATCTTTTTATTTTGGGTAAATGATCATTAAATCGATAACTTTTGAATAAAATTTGTTTAAGAAATCCCTATTATTCCCAAACAAGTTTCATTTTATTTTATTCTTGTTTTATTGCTTTATATGTCTTATTTTAAATTAAATTTCAATGAATAAGTGTCAGGCAGTCGCTGGAGTCACCCATATCACCTGGACTCACTTACACTCGTTCACAATCACTGGATTACTAATGGGCTATATGCACAGCTAGTGTTTTTCAGCCAAAAATGAATTTCCGGTGAAAGCTTTATGTGACTATTTTCAATTTCATAAGGTTCCTTTTACAGCATCGATGTTGTAATGTAATTAATAATAATAATAAATTTCATTTGTAATGCGCTTTTCTTAAACTCAAAGCGCTACAAGGTAGAATACTAACAATACAAGGCAAGCAAAACACAAAAATAAAAAGATGCAATAAAACATTAAGAATATGAACCATAAGATAGAATAAAAAAGTTAACAAATTGGTCATCAGACGTGCCAAAGGATAAACACAGGTAGCGACTTGGCGTCCAAGGCAATAAAGTTTCAATTCCTATCAAAGTTCACGGTGCATCATGTATCAGAGCCACAAGATCCTAAAAAAGATATGCGCCCGGTTTACATGAACTGCAAAATCAGCGTGATCTGGCGTTGTATTAAAATACAATTAGTTAAATAGACTTAAGCATTCATTTAGTTGTTCAATAGTAAAAAGAGACGAAAGATCGTTTAAACGCAGTCACCGTCATCAGCTGCAGGCTAGCGCAGAAATTCCATGGTAAAATTAAATTCCATATTTTAAAGACATGACTCGGAAAAATATAGTTTAACCTCCTAGGGCTTAGTGCTCACATATGTGGACAGCACATTTTAGCTCTTATGTCTTATGTGTTGTTACAGACATACTGTCATCCTGCAACTGTTTTGCAGCATATGAAATGGCCCAAACACAATTTTAACTGTCCAAAATGGGCAACAAATGTTGTTTTTACTGATAGTCAAAACATGTTCAAAAAATATGTGTGTTGTTAATGCATTTAAAAAGTCAGGAAAAAAACTGCTGTGTTCAAGGCAGAAATAAAGAGTTTTTCATTCTATTACACAAAGGTGACTTTATTGTGTTTTATGGAAATTCGGACCACAAGTCCACATACTGTATATGGACATAATTTTTTCTCTAAAAGTACATCATATCAAAAGATGATACTTAGGTTTTATTCTAATTAGGTTCCAATAAGCCCAAATAACAAAGAGAAAAAAAAATGCATGTAAAAAAAAAAACAGGTTGGGCCTTAAGAGGTTAATGCATTGGTTCTTGTTTGGTCTTATACCCACTTTATATCATATATCAATCAGTCAGTGAAGATCACTGATTTTTAAAGAGATGATCTTAAACGCAGCGAATTTGTATGGGATGTTAATTCACCGCAAGCCCTGGGGCTGGCTGACTGAAATTAAAAGTCTGTGTGCATATATCTCATTGTCATCACCAGATTACACACACGCACGCACGCACGCACACACAGTATACAAGGCACCTTCGCTCACTCTACCTTTGTCGCTCCAGAAAATCACACCCTGAGTTTCACCCGATCCCTCTCCAGCGTTTCTCCTTCTTTAGCGTCTCCTAGATTCCCTCCAGCGTTTCTCCTGTTCCAGCGTGCCAGTGTTTTCTGTGTTCTTCGTCTTCCTGGTTTCCCACAAAGTGTGTTGTGTGTCTGCAACGAACTTTCTTGTTTACAGCAAACTCTTTTTTTTTTTAAGAAAAAAAATTAAGCTTTAGTATTGCCTTTGTTAATAAATCCTTGTTTATGAACTCACCTCTTGTGCCCGGTCCTCAATGTGTCGTGACAAGAGTTTTTTTTTTTTTTTTTAAATGATCATTAAAATGATATCTTATGAATACAATTAATTTAAAAAATGTACTTGTCACAGTCACCAGCGAACTAGCCCATGCAGATCGCTGGAGAACTACAAATCTGCCAGCAAAAGAACTACATATCCAGTCATGCACCACTCATACACCTGGCCTAAATCCCCATGATTGCAAACAGATGCAGCTGAAGCTGTTCAGGACTAATTACACGGACTATATATATATATATATATATATATATATATATATATATATATATATATATATATATATATATATATATATATATACCTCTTGCAAACACACACATGTTGCTGAGTCTTGTTTACTGTATTTGTGACATTACAATGCATTTCCTTTGTCTTGCTTTGCCGTGTTTTGACCCTAGCCTTGGTTGTCAGTTGATTCCTGTCTGCTGCCTGCCTTTTGACCATCCGCCTGTTTGTGACCACGACTCTGGATTTGCCTTCATACATCTGTTTGCTCCTGATTGTGTCCATTGCTTGCCTAGCCACTCTCAATAAACCTGCGTTTGGATCCACTTCCGTTGTCAGCGTCACTTCATGTTAAAGAAGACTCAGCCCTGAAGTGTGTGTGTGCTGTATAAATAGTCATAGTAATCAGTTCATGAGTAGCTTCAGCTGTGTCTGTCTGCAATCATGGGGATCCAGGCCAAGTGTGTGAGTGGTGCATGACTGGATCTTGTAGTCCATTTAATTACGGATTTGTAGTTCTATACAATACTGCGCGTTTACCAGCTATCTGCACAGGCTGGATCGCTGGTGATCGTGACAGTATTATTATTATTTCTGTTTTACTATTATACATATTTATTATTTAATGACATTTCTTTTTTTCATTTATTTAAAATAAAATACTGTATTTATTTTATACGAGTAGTTTTTAAGTAACTTATTCATTCAAATTTAATTAGTACACAATAATATGTAAATTCCAGAATCACAGATTTGCTCAAGTGCTCTTAATATCCAACTTGATATCCAATGAAGCATTCATTGTCTCCTAGTGTGGCTGATGTTCAGTTTTTAATAAAGCTGCTCACAGTGGTCAAACTGTACATCATTGAGGGCTCTCATTGAACATGTGTACAGTGCTGTTTGTGAGTAAAGCCCTGTCCCTGAAGATGTGTTTTGCAGAAGTGGATTATGATGACGGCCGGACTAATCTAGTTAAATGTGAAGATCCCCTTTGTGAGCTGAAATTCTTCCCGTAGCCCATCCTCTACCACAGTCAAACAAAAGCTCAGCGAGAAGCCGGATCATATTAAACACAGAGGAATCTGTCGCCGCACAATCCCACGTTCCCCTAGTGTCCCGAAACCACAGCAAAACCAGCTGTGCTTTTCTCTTCCAGCAAACAAACATGATTCAGTTTACAAAGAGGAGAATAAACTGACATGTACTAAATATTTCCATGAAAGATCTATATCTGTTGAAACAGTGTTAGTCGTGTAAGTTCAGCTGTCACACTAAAGTAAATATAAATAAACTTTTTGGGGTGGTAAAAATGTAATACATTTACTGACATAATTTCTTAATTGTAATATTAAATGTCATGGATCACTACAATTTACTAAGTAAAATGTTTTACACTTTATTTCCACACATTTTTAAATGTTATTTATACTTTTAATTTATATAATAAATGTACTAAAGATGTAGAATAAAATAATAAGCTAGAAATGCTTACATAATTATAGGAAGTAGCATAATTTTTTGTTCAAATCTTTTTATTAAAAATGTACTCAATAAAACAAAATTTTCAAAACTATTTGAAAAACAGAGAAACATTATCTTTGCTCCAACAGAGCCCCCCGCCCCCCTGCACCATTTCTATACAATATGTTATTCATTCATTCATTTCTTTTAGGCTTAGTCCTTTTAATAATCTGGGGTCACCACAGCGGAATGAACCGCCAACTTGTCCAGCATGTTTTACGCAGCGGATGCCCTTCCAGCAACCCATCACTGGGAAACCATCTATACACACTCATTCACACACACATACACTACAGACAATTTAGCTTACCCAATTCACCTGTAGCGCATGTCTTTGGACTTGTGGGGGAAACCGGAGCACCCCCACGCGAACACCGGGAGAACATGCAAACTCAAACAAGTGATCTTCTTGCTGTGAGGTGATTGTGCTACCCACTGCGCTGCCCAAAATATGTTATGCACATTTTAAATATGTTTTACATCATGTCATGATATATACATACATACAATACAAGTAGATAAATGTTCCTTTATGTTCACTCATCTATTGTACATATATATATATATATATATATATATATACACACACACACACAATGAGTCACAATAGGCTTAGCAAATGTAAAATAATATAGGCTAGATAGAAATTAAAATGAAATTAAATGGAGGGAAGAAAAAAATGTTATAAACAACAGTTAAACTGCAAATATTAAGTTTGGATCCATTTGCTCTATATAATGTCAACACTGGCTGCCAAAAAAGATTAAATTTTTGATTGCAACCTTTGGTGGAGTACTAAATCTTCTCCACACCGCAAACGGAAGTTCTAACCATTTTACCGGAAGACGCTGCCGCTATGGCGCCCTCCATGCAGCAGCCAAGAAAAAGGTCTATAGGTGAATTGAATAAACTAAATTGGCCCAAGAAAAATGAATGAATACATTTTACATAATTTATTTAGGAGTGTTAGATTGAATATTACGTGAATTTTTAAGTTATTTAGAATTTTACTCATTCAAATTGTTAATAAAAAGATTTCATCAAGTAAATATTGAGTATTTTTACAAATAACTAAACAAAAAGAGCACAACGGAACAAAACTCCTATAAAAATCAGCGAGAACCCTAACAACAAATGCGTGTTGGTTTACAAAAAGTAAATTAAACTAAAATGTACTTAGCATTTTATCTGAATTTTAAAAAAAAAATGTCTGTTTAGGCTGAAATGCTGTGAGCTAGCATGACGAGGGAACTAGCATGCTAGATTTCCTTGAGGATTTCAGAACTGACCTTTTTGCGAGTCATTGTCATGTGAGGATTACACTTGTTGTGCTCAACATTTTGTTTTCGCTTTAATGAAAGTAAAGGTCGAGAGTGTGTGGAGCTAACGCTAAATGTCACCACTAATCAACCTGGATTACTCAACAAATAAAAAAATAAAAATAAAACCAATAGACCACAGCTAGAGTAAGAAGGAAGTAATCCAGAATAATTGACAATTAAAAAAATGAAGTGGTTTTAAATTAAATTTTAATTACTTTATTATTTTTTTTATTTTTATATACTTCCTAATTGTTTTTAAAACTTTTTAATGGCATATTGCTCGATGTTGCACTTCTTAAAGCATACACAAAATTTACATTTTATATTCAAATTAATTTCACTTATAAATTGCTAGTACATTTTTACAACTAGGTAATGTTGAAGTGGCAAGTGGAACATTAAATTGAATGTTAAAGGTACATGTATATGCAGTATATGTGAATTATGATGTGAACATTTATCAATTAAATACAATATAATATAGTACATAATAATAGTACAATAAAAGAATACAAATACTATATAATAATAAATAATACAATATTTATTTATTATTTTATTTTAGTAACTTTGCTAAAATAAAACCCATATAACTACAGCTGAAGTCAGAATTATTAGCCACACTTATTATTATTTTTTCCCCCCAATTTCTGTTTAACGGAGAGACGATTTCTTCAACACATTTCTAAACATAATAGTTTTAACAATTAATTTCTAATAACTGATTTATTTTATCTTTGCCATGATAACAGTAAATAATATTTTACAAGATATTTTTCAAGACACTTCTATACAGCTTAAAGTGACATTTAAAGGCTTAACTAGGTTAATTAGGTTAACTAAGCAGGTTAGGGTAATTAGGCAAGTTATTGTATAATGATGGTTTGCTCTTTAGACTATAGACAAAATATATAGCTTAAAGGGGCTAAGAATTTTGACCTTAAAATGGTGTTTAAAAAATTAAAAACTGCTTTTATTCTAGCTGAAATAAAACAAATAAGACTTTCTCCAGAAGAAAAAATATTATCGGACATACTGTGAAAATTTCCTTGCTCTGTTAAACATCATTTGGGAAATATTTAAAAAAGAAAAAAAATTCAAAGGAGGGCTAATAATTCTGATTTCAACTGTTTATATGGGTTTTATTTTAGCAAAGTATATAGTATATATATATATATATATATATATATATATAGTATATATTATATTTTCCTAAATGTTTATATTTTTCATTCTAGCATTGTAACAAAACACATTAGAGTTCTGTGAGATCCTACATTGAATGGTTATAATGGTCAAACTGACCGACTGCATTTCAGTGTCCACTATTTCCTGTGCTTTTGAATGACTGCATCTGTTGCTTAGCAACTTTCTGCTAATACAAACAAAACTTCCTGACAGCAAAAAACAACTTACTTCAGACAAGGCTTTTAAACTTTCAAAAACTTTTATATGTGAGGGACACATCTTTGCAGCAGGTCTAGTAACTTGTACACAATTATTGACTTTATTACAAAAATGTTTGTTTTTTTGAGAGTAATAACTTCATAAAATATGATGATGGTGATAAATATGATGATTGACATCAATCATCATGATATGTAATTGACATATTTAGAAAAAATAACAAAGTTAGCATACAGTTGATCATTAAATGAGTTTTATATACAGTTGAAGAAAAAAATATTAGCCCCCCTGTATATTTCCCCCCAATTGCTGTTTTTCCAGCACATTTCTAAACATAATAGTTTTAATAATTAATTTCTAATAACTGATTTATTTTATCTTTGCCATGATGACAGTACATAATATTTTACTAGATATTATCAAGATTCTAGTATTCAGCTCAAAGTCCAATTTAAAGGCTTAATTAGGTTAATGGGCAAGTTAGGGCAATTAGGGAAGTCTTTTTTTCTAGCTGAAACAAAACAAATAAGACTTTCTCCAGAGGAACAAAATAGTATAGGTATGTAAACCAATAAAACATTAACATTTTTGCTTTAAATTGAAGGAATAAGGGACATTCTACCAGAAATGTACATTTATCTGTCTCTGAAATAAAAACTGTGAATAAAAAGTATTGGTCACACTTTATTTTGATGGTCCATTTGTTGAATATAATTACATTGCATCTACATGCCAACTAAATTCTCATTAGATTATAAGTAGACTGTTAGGTTGGGGTTAGGCTTAGGGTAAATTGACATGTACTTGCAAAGTTTCTCATAGTCTGTTAAATGTCTGTTGAAGGAGCAGTATCAACAGATATTAAACAGACAGTCTACTAATACTCAAATCAAGGGTCATCAAACTTGTTCCTGGAGGGCTGGTGTCCTGCAGATTTTAGCTCCAACCCTAAACAAACACACCTGAACAAGCTAATCAAGGTCTTACTAGGTGTACTTGAAACACCCAGGCAGGTGTGTTGAGGCAAGTTGGAGCTAAACTCACCTGCTCTCCAGGACAGAGATTAGTGACCCCTGACTTTAATGGACCATCAAAATAAATTGTTACCATAGAATTCCATCCTAAAAATTTCTAAAATGGACTGATGGTTGATTTCTGTGAGTTGTTCTGTAAAGCAATATGTTGTTCATTTGGTTCTCAGATTTTTGTTCTTTATTAAAAACACTTTACAAATTTATAAACCCTGTCATTGTCCTTGTCCTCAGCCCAATTGAACCTACAAAATGAATAATTTAGTTATGCTAAAATCTGTTATTTAGATCTGTTATTTAGAAGGAAAAAAATACTTCAGAAATGGCAAGTTTAAGTTGTTATCATTCACATCAATTGATTAAAAACATAAAATTATAAATAAATTCTACAAATAAATACTACAAATATATAATACAAATAAATTTACAATTGTCCCCATGTTTTGGTCAGTCCTTTCACATTTGCATTAGATTTAACATAAAATGTGTGTAATACACCGTTAAGACTATGACTCAGCAGTGACATTCTGTCATTGAATTGTATGATTTTATGCTTGTTTTGTATGATTTTTATGAGGAAGACAAGCTTAAAAGTCAGGTCATGTCACTTTTGAAAATGTACATTTCTGGTAGAATGTCCTATAAACACCTTTAGCCACTAAATATTATTATAGTGTAAATTTAATGTCTCTAAATTCTCCCCACAGCGCAACAAATACAATCCAAAACACCCGTATTTACACTCCCATTCAACCTCAACTCTGCCCGTCTCTGAACTCATTACCCAGTTAAACAAAAGTGAACGGCTAGATTTCCGGACAGTCTCTCCATCCTAGTCACGTGACCCAAATCCAATCCTCCTCCATCTTCCTCTGTCATGTTCGCCATATTAAGCAATCATATGACACCAGCGAGCAGGCCAGAAAGAATGAGCTCCTGTCACTTAAGACGCCGTGATGGATCACCCTGTGATAATGTGTCATTTTACCAAGCCACAAATTAGACCTCCGTCCATATATTAGCAGATGCGAACAATCGGCCACAGAAGGACATATCGATTCATTCCAAAATACGCATCGACATAATCTGAAAAGGTTATACGGTGTGGCGAAGGAGGCTCGAAAGGCCAAACTATGACTGATGGGCTTGTCGGACGCGTGCGTAAACCCAAACAGCACACCGGTTCACTAGCAAAACGCACTAAGAGAACAAATTCACTTTTACTCACTCTCTCAGTAACGCATACACTTACACACACACACACAACACATGCAGCAGGTCCCGGGGGTGTTTGCTGTAATTACCCCTCTCAGTCATGCTGTCAGATGAGGGTTTAGGTGTCTCTTAATGTGAGTGCAGAAGGCATTAAAAGAACACAGGAGCTCCAGTCTGGATGCAGTCATATAGATCCACTCAGACCTCCGGAGGCTTGAGAGAGCGGCGCTGGAAAACTGACCCCTGGCCCCTTTAAAAATGGCCCTGAATGAACGCCACACACACACACACACTTTACTATGATGCGCAGAATAAACATTCTTTGCCTGCTGGTGATGCCTTCTCTGCTTAACAAGAACACTTTCCACTAGAGCTGCAGGATTATTCTACCTATTTCTGTGTAGCAAACATTCAAATAAAAGGAGTATCGGAATGAATGTTTATAGTTTGGATGTCTGAAGTAGTGATAGAGTTAAATCATTGTTTAAAAGTAATTGTGATGCTTCATATTAAATGAAGATTGTATTAGTTATATGTCCAACATGTAATGACAAGCAAATTATGAATAGTTTTTGATTTATTCTTTAAACTGTTGATGCCGTTTGTTCTGAATTTTCAATCGGTCAAAAAAGACAACACGGGTTCATTCTGAAAACGTAGCCCTATATACATTTCTGGAGATCGCGATTTGTGTAACCAGAAGTACGTATGGCTGCATTTAGTCTTTAAAATGAACGCTACGGAAGGGTAAGATGCTGTTCCTTTTCGCGCTAGCAGCTTCTCTCCGTGTGGACGACTTTCCCGCTGTTACCAGTTTGCCCAGTAGTTCACCATGTATGTCAGTGGACTTGAGACGCAGAGAAGAGTTGACTACGACGACGGGGTTCGAGTCTGGTGAAGAACGGTTCCAGAAAGTGGGTAAGACAAAAACAGAAGCCAAAAAAAAATTTAATAAACAAGTAAATAACAGGTTAAGAATGTGGTAAAATCTGAAAACATGGTAAAAATCAGGCGAGGGCTTTTCTTTTTCTTGATATTTAAAACTGTCGGTTGGGTTTAGGGAAGTGGGTAGGCGGGTAAATTGGTGCTTTTGAAAACACTATTGGTTGTCTTTAGGGAAGGAGGAGGGTGGGTCAGTCGATTGGTCAGTCGGTCTGTCAGACATCGGCCTCTGGTGGATTTACGCGAGAATAGCAGGCGTGAATAGCACTCGCTAGAGAAATTTGAGATCTGAAAAAGCATACATCGCAGCCTCTGGTGGATTCACAAAAACAAAAACTGCAAAAACAAGTACCTCCTGGGACGTACTTAGTGCTCTCCAGAAATATATATAGCGGTACATTTTCAGAATGAGTCTGGGTTGAAAAAAGGTTATTGTTTATATTTTTAGACAACACCATAACAATGTTTTCCAATGTTCCAACAATGTTCGGAAGCATTAAAGGGATAGTTCACCCAAAAAATTTAATTCTGTCATTATTTACTCACCCTTTACAGGTTATTTATGAGTTTCTTTTTTTCTGTTGAACTCAAATAAATATATTTTGAAGAAAGCTGGAAACCTGTAACCATTCACTTCTATGGTATTTATTTTCCCTACTGTGAAAGTTTTTAGCTTTCTTTGAAATATCTTTTGTGTTTAACAGAAGAAAGAACCTCGTACAGGTTTGAAACGAGAGAGGGGGGGGGGGGGGGGGGGGGGGGGGGTGAATATCCCTTTAAGAAAGCTTATGCTTGGAGGAATAACTCTGATTTTCAATCCCAACAAATGAAACCAATTGTTACTTTGACCAGTTGTTTTTTTGTTCTGAAAATAAAAAGCTTTAAATGACAACATTAAAACTTGGAAGAAATGTTCATTACAATTCAGTGGTAAGTATTTGCTTAATTTTTTCCTCTCCCATATATACAGTTGAAGTCAAAAATTTTTGCATTTAGAATTAGCATTAGCTTTTCCTTTTCAAACATTTTACAAATGAGAGCATTTTTCACAGTATGTCCTATAATATTTTTTCTTCTGTAGAAAGTGTTATTTGTTTTATTTCAGCTAGACTAAAAGCAGTTTTTATTTTAAAAATAAATAAACATTTTAAAGTCAATATTATTAGCCCCCTTAAGCCTTTTTTTTATCGATTACCTACTGAATAAACCACTGTTACACAATGATTTGCCTAATTTCTCTAGCTTGCCTAATTAACCTAGTTAAGCCTTTAAATGTCACTTTAAGCTAAATACTAGTACTTTGAAAAATATCTATTAAACTTTTATGTACTGTCATCATGGCAAAGATAAAAGAATCAGTTATTAAAAATGTATTATTAAAACTATTATGTTTAGAAATGTGTTGAAGAAAAAATCTTTCCATTAAACCGAAATTGGTGATAAAAATGTACAGGGGGGCTTATAATTGTGACATCCCCTGTATATTGGACATTACAATATATTGCAGCAAATAAAATGTCATCAAAAACTCTACTAATGTACTTACTGTGTTATCTATTCAGTGATATACTAAATAAAAAAATAAAAAAATCCTGATTCTCAGTAATGCAGACTCACACTGTTTTTCTGCCCACTGTTGTGATTTGTCTCCTCTATAAACACTGTGTTTAGCATTGTATAATGGGAACGCAAAAGCCCATGTAATACTCATTAAAGGGAGTAAGTACCTTCATTTTTCCAGTTCTCAGCACTGCGGCAGAGAGGCTCGTTTTGACACCTAACAAGTCTGCTACGGATACAAAAAAATGATTTGTGTACTGCTTGAACTTGCGTAACACAATATGATTTGTTTGAAATACAGTGGGTAATGTTCATCTGTACTGTCTTGCCTGCTGATTGTATTATTGTGGCCCTACAGGCTGCCCATAAATCTGTCCGCCTGCCATACTAATGATGGCTGAAAAATGACTCTGAGTTCCATATACTATAGAGAGAGAGAGAGAGTGTGTGTGTGCACAGCAAGACAAAGGAGAGAAAGAGAGAGTGGGGATTGGTTGTAATGACCATAACATAGAGTGAGAAGAGAGACAGGAGGGCTTTTAAACACTGACCTTTTCTGACCCAACCCCCCCCCCCCCCCCCCCCCCCCCTCTCTCTCTCTCTCTCGAATATGACACAGCGTGCAAGTCAGAAAGGCTCTGTTTAGCTCAACATAAATGTATTCATAAAGCTAAAATTTTTACTTTTTACTATAGGAGGGCATAGATGAATTTTTTTTATCTAGATTAATCTAGATTAAAATGGCTCATTTGAATTCTGCCGATGGCATTCAGAATATGTGTGCTACCAAAATAATAAGTCTTTGAGAAAGGGTTTCTCAAGCCAGGTGGCGCATTAGACCAGGGGCTCATCTCCTGTTTCCAAAATGCATCACACACTGCTTTGTTCTACTATGATAATTGGTGATGAAAATAAATGATGTTCAATAAGATGTACTTGTGTTTACTAACTGTTTATTCAGTTAAACATGAATGCTGAACTGTTGGCCTACATAAGCTCGAAACGGCGATTTCATACTTGCTTTTGGTGTACATACATACAGAAAATGCTGCTTCGCAAAGGCAAGTTCACAGAGCCCTGACGGTGTCAAACATTGAGTATGTTTACATGGGCAACAATACTTTAATACGATTTTAATATGATTAAAACAATACTCTGATTAAGAGTCTACCATGTAAACAGTGATTTTTGATTACTTAATGCGACTAAAGTCATCACTGAACTAAACAGAAATGGAATTGAGATGTGGAGTATGCAGATATTAGTGGCAATACTGACAAACTATTCCCGTCATGTAGGACTTTTCGCCTTATTTTCCGACAAGATCCACACAGGCGGCTGTCAGTAAAGGACCACATAGACACACAGACGCACACACACAAACACACACACAATGCAAAATGCGAAAGTTTTTTTTCTTCTTATTTGGCGTGCGTTATTAAATTCCATAACACTCTCACCTGTCCTTACTCATTTATTTGCGTCTAATACCCCAGTTTGTCACGAAGGCATGAATTAAATGTTCGTGAGTTAAAGTGAAACTGCTCAACTGCAGTTAGAGTCAGGCATCCTGCTGATTTGATTCAGAAGAGCACTTCTTTCCCAGATGGCTCACCGGTCAGGTATACATCGGCGCTAAACTATCAAGCTGGAAGTCATCATAGCTTGCGTAGAAAAGACCCAGCTCTCACCCAACTTTGAGAATAGATTTATGCCCCATTCACACGGGGCGTCAGCTTCAACGCTTCCCATTCACTTTGAATGGGTGACATCAGGAGTTGTCGAACTGCATTGTGGATCCGTCGGCGCCGCTTCAGAGGTGTTGCTTTCTGCAGAAGTTGGGACATGCTCAACTTTTCAAGCGCCGACGGAAGTGTCAGCCAATCAGATCGCTGTATGCAAATACACCAGCTCCAACAGTGGCCTATTGCTGACTAATTTCATTGGCTGACGCTGCTATGACGATCGCGTCAGCCCCAACTTCAGCCACGCCCTCTGTCAAACGTTGAAGCTGAAGCCTCGTGTGAATGGGGCGTAACAGCGATATTTTTTTTATCCCGCGATAAGAGTCTAACGGCCCACCACTACTTTTTAGACTTACAGCCTTGTTAGGAACACTTCCTTTTTATTATTATTTTTTTATTATTTTTGCGACTTAAATTTAGACAGACCTTAGTAGCACATGAGATGCAAATAAAATGTATTTTTCTATTTTATAATAAAAATATATATAGTTAAAGTCAGAATTATTAGACTTCAGGAGACCTGGCTTTGGACGGCAGGGGAGGGCTTGTATTTGAAAGATATTATGCTAACCGGTTGCATTTAGGCAGATCACCTACTGCACCTTTAAGATCAACATTCGATTTTGACAAAATTAGCACACATGACCTTTACTTTAGAGGATTAGCATCTACCAGATGCAAATGTGTGAGTATGCTTTCACTTTTTTCAGTCTGTGCAGCTGACCCAAAGCATAAAAGAAGGAGAAAAAACTCATAACCCATGACATTTCATATGTCGCAACACATCAGACTGTTGAAATGTTTTCGTATAAACCCATTTTTTGTCCCATAATATCTGTGCGTATGATATATTAAGCATTAGGAGAAGAAGGAAAAGACATGCCACAGCTTCAGGTGAGAAATTAAAAATATTAGCATTTATTACAGCGACATGAAGAACCTCAATGCGTACACCCTTGTTTTTTGGCGAGCTCATAGAAACCTGCAGTGTGTGGAGAAATGGGCACAAAGCTTACAAAAGAACAGAGATCATTCACATGTACAGAGCCGGGCCAGAACAAAAAGACAACAACTCCATAGACAATTCATAAGCAAGATTCATCTATCATCTTCTATCATATTAACAACGATCCACATATCCTGCCACTAACACTGTTTACTCGCACAACCACCTGCTTTGAGTCATTCGGTGAGCAGATTTGTAGATTTCTTAGCTGTTTTGTAATACTGGAAAAGTTTGTTACAGTAGTAAAAATGGGAGCTTATGTTTTATTAACGGGTATTATTAATATGAGTCATGAGATTTTGCCAGCATAATAGTTTTCTAGGTTGGAATAGATTACATTTTGGATTCAAAGATGAACATACAAATGGATGAGTTGCTGGATTTCTGCAATTATTTTACATATTAAAATCCTGGGTTAAGTGTATAAGTTCATTGCCAAATCTCAGGGTAGAACAAATGTATTCATCGAAATGCATAAAGCACTGGTTTAAGGAAGTGATTTTATTTCGGCTGTTGAATATTCATGGGAAAAAACTTAAGTTCAATACTTAGTAGCAAACCTTGCATTTATTGGTGTGATTCACATTTTTTTAATGGGTTGTTTTTACCAGTGTAATTAGGAAATGGCACCATTTTAAACATGGTATACAAAGCAAGTTTCAAAACCTTCATAACGGTCTCTGCAAGTTATCCAGTTATGCATGTATCTAATGACAGATGATGATGGATTTTTCTTGGAAACTGACAGAAGGAGCTGTGGTTGTGTATGCTTAGTTGACTGCGTGCGATGAACAACCATATAAGTCCAAAAAAATAAAATAACCATGTGACAATTGTATGTGTGAACTTTGTATACAGAAACAGTTTGGGGATATTTTCTAACAACCAAGAGTCTGCGTTTTAAACACAAAAATAATTTCAGGCGGAGAAAACAATAGAGATGCTGCTTGTTGTCATGTCCAGTTTGGACATTAAAAGGCAAATCCTTGGCAAAAAAAGGAGAGCCGATGTGAACAAATGGAAGGACAGAGTAAGGAAGGCTTTGAGGGATGCTGGGAAACCATATTTGAATCAAATAGGAGAACAAAACCAGGGAAAAATCCAGTGGAAGAGGTGAGTGGAAGAACCGTATATGTGATGTGATCTCTCTTTCTCTCTCTGAACGCGCTGAGGTGCCAGCGCGCCTGTGTATTTCTAAATAAACGAAAATATTTAGCTATGATGTACAACTTCATTTTATGTATTTATTGTTGTATTTATTTATTAATAATAATTGATTGTTATTGCCTGTACTGTAAGAAGGTCTATGTATTGTATATTGTTCATACTGTATTTTCTGTTTTTTAAATTATAATAATAAACTTGAAAGAAATGCTTAATATTAACCTGAAATTTCTGTTATTGTAATAAAACGAAGATAAAGAAATCAGATCTGTAGTAGTTTAAAGTGATTTGATGAATTGGAGTTATAATTATTCCACACTAACTGGACATATACTGTTCTTCCACATTTGAGAAATATAAAATCACAATAACTTTTGATTTTTAATACTGACACTGAAAAATGTTATCTCCTTAGAATTGAGAAGCTTTTGTGGTCTATCTTCAAGTAAAATAAAAATATACAATATAATGTTCACAATCCAAATAAAAAAATCTTACTCAAACTTTGAAAATATGGACTTATATGGCTCTTCGTCTCAACGCCTCAATTAAATGGAATGTGCAGACATGGAATTATGATATACTGTATATGTGCATCTTTTCATCTCTGAATATTCAGACTTGTCTTTACAGAAAAGACATACTGTAGACTTATGAAGTTATAAACTTAACATCTCACAATTGTGACTTTCTCAAAACTGTAAGTTTGCTGTAAATCTTGATTTTATGAAGTGCAAGTATTAAAAAAAAAACTCGCTAAACACTTGCAAATGTGAGATATTAACTCAGAATTCAGCCAATATTATGTTTATATCAGAATTTAGCATATCTTGCATTCCTCAATCTATATCTCAGTGTTCCGACATTTTCCCCACTCTAATATTGAAGGATAATATTAGAAGGAGCTGTGGTTGTGTATGCTTGGTTAAATAGAATCTGCAGACATGGAATTATGATATATTGTATATGTGCATCTTTTAATCTCTGAATATTCAGACTTGTCTTCACAGAAATGTTATTGTTGAAGTTGAAGATATAAACTTAACATCTCACAATTGTGACTTCTTTTTCTCAAAACTGTGAGTTTAATGTCAATCTTGATTCTATTCATTATACACTGTCAAATTTGAGTTGCAAGTATTGAAAATAAAACTTGCAAACACTTTCAAACGTGAGATGTAAATTCAGAATTCAGGCAAAAATATGTTTATGTCAGAATTTAGTATACTGTATCTTGCATTTCTGAGTTTATAGCCCCTTTCACACATACAGACCTTTTCAGAAAATTATCATTACAAATTTCCATTTTTGAAAATACCGGTAAATTCATTCAGGCAATTTTCCGGAGAGAGAAGTTGTAACATTACCAGTAATTTGCAGGAACGCTGCTCTGTATGAAGTAAGAGTGCGTTGATGATTAGAATGCACTGACGTAAGACATCTACTCCAGCCAATCAGAACATTCAGACGCATTCACATCCGTGCTGTATATGACAATAAAAGCCTTTGAATATTTTCCAGACACATTTAGCTGCTAGATGTTTGTCAGAATTCGTTTCTATGTTCCTTATTAATGCCAACTGTGTAAATAATTATCGATAAAATGCTTATGCTAAACTGCCGTTTGTTTACCTTCAAGCTCTGCTTCAGTTGCTTGACGCATGTGCACGTGAAGGAGTGCTTCAGTAAGCACCAGCACACACATATTATGAACATCTCGACATCTGAAAGTGTTCCTCCATATGTTTTCATCAAAGTTGTTCACAATACTTATCCATCAACAGAATTCGCGCTTCTGCCTTTGGATGTCTCTGGGACAAAAGCAACTGCATGAATTCTAAAGCTTTAAGTAAAAGGGAAAATATCAACAAAAGCCTGACCCCTTCTATGTTTATAAATATAAGGGCGGCCGTTTAGAGGTCATTTTTGGTTAATGATGTCAACATTTACCGGTATTTTGGAATGAATGTGTGAATGGTCTTTTCCGGATAAATTCCAGAACGTCCTTGCCTATGTGAAACCTACCGGTAAAGTCGTTCCGGAAATATTGCGGATATTCACTGTGTGAAAGGGGCTTATATCTCACAATTCTTTTTTCCCCCCTCAAAATGTAAGAAAAGACATGTGTGGTAATACCTCAGAAACTTTTAGATCACAAATTTGAGTTATAAGCTTACAAATTTCATGTTCTAAGAAAAAAAAAGGTTTGAATTTCAAGATAAATCTTAAAACTATGAGAAATAAATACGATTTGCAAGAATGCCTAAAATCTTGCAATTAATATGTAAACTCTGGAGAGTAAATTAATTATAAGACTTCAGAATTCTTATTTATTTAGTCTTTCAATTCTGAACTCGCTTTAATACTTGCAAGAAATAGATTTAGCTTTGGCAAAAACCATAGAAACTCAGATTTATGAGATATAAACTCAGAAATTTGAGGGGGAAAAGTAAAAGAAAAGAAAAATCTTTTCCTCATAATTCACGTCCCAAAATTCTGACATTTTCTCAGAGATAAAAAGTCACAATTACATTTTCCCTACGCAGAAATGGACTCCCACACATTACCAGCATATTTAAATTCTTAAAGCAAAATTGATTTTCCCACAAAACCAGTGCAGAAAATGTGAAAAATGAAACAGATTCCATATCAGTCTTGTGATTTGTTATTATTCGATCCTTGAAACAAATCATGACATAAAACAAAACTTTGAAATGACATCAGGGGAATTCAGATTTTGAAGTACGATCATCCGTTCCTGTATTTATGCCTCATATATATTTAAATTAAACAGGTAGACTTCTACTTTACAGAACGACCTCACTAGTACAAAAATATACAGTGCAGCAAATTAATCTCAGTAAAGTTAGCATACGGAATTAATAGAGTTCAGTCCAATAAATTCGTGAAAACCCGTTCCGAAAAAACACGCGGTTTGAACGCGTCTACACAAATGGCAGACTAAAACAACGGTAAACATGTCGAGCCTTGCTTTAATATGGAGCTCCAGCTTCTCAGTGACGCAATGATAAATACTATATACATTATACTTCATGATATCATTTCTAAAGGGGAGGACGAGAAAAAAGAGAGAGAACTGCACAGTTAATAAGGCATCTAAAGTCAAGCAGCTAAGGGCACCACTTGAGTGAAAAAACTGCAGTCACTGTCACCTGTCAATCATAGACGAAGCTTAGTATCCATGCTACATTCCAGAGATGAGTTATTATGGTGAAATCGCCACCACACGCCCGCATCCGACCTCCTCTTCATACTAAAGAAAAGTACATCATTACAAACACTCTAGCTTTTTTCTTGTTTTTGCGCTTTTGTCGTCTTTTTTTTTAAATCAACACTGTACATTTTATACACTATAGTACAATAGTATGTCGTCACGCACTACGAGCGTGGACGTAAGCGGTGCACATGAACGTCATAATGAGCTTTCAAAGTGGTTTACATTGCGGCGCACGGACAGAGACGTTTCTGTTTTGATTTAAGGCAAGACACTGAAGGTGAATAGTGAAGGAAGGGAATTTTGTGATGGAAGTCTGCTCAAGTGTGGAGTAACACATATCCTTCGCATGTCTTTATGATTATTAATAAAGTTGAATGTTTAAGAGCCTAGATTATATGATGACTTTTGTGACATCCCACTTCAGAGTAAAACTGGAATAACATGTGTGTCATTGCTTTATTCTCTATGCCAAATGATTTGTTTCCTTGTTTCCATGGCTGGGTAGGATCTACCCAGCCATGGAGACCTCTTGAGTGGACCTGGACTCTTGAAGAATTGAAAACAACTGTTTCCTGAGCTATTTGCCTTTTTTTGTGTGTGTTAAAAAGTAATTCCTTTATATGTAAGCTGCCAGTTTGAATGTGCTAGCTCTCTGCAACTCTCACATGGTCACCCACTGAAGCTAAGCAGGGCTGCGCCCGGTCAGTACCTGGATGGGAGACCACATGGGAAAGCTAGGTTCCTATCAGTGTAAGTGGTGTTAGTGAGGCCAGCAGGGGACACTCAACCTGCGGTCTGTGTGGGTCCGGGGTCCTGAAGGGGACTCTATACTGTTAAGTGAGCGCCGTCTTTCGGTTGAGACGTTCTGTGATCATTAAAAATCCCAGGATGTTCTTTGAAAAAAGGTAGGCGTATAACTAACAAATTTGCCTACTAGCCTTTGTCCCTAATGGTCTCCTAACTATCCCCATATCACTCTGTCTCCTTTCCACCAATCTGGTGTGTGGTCTGGCACAATATGGCTGCCATCGTGCACTACATAAATGTAAGGAATTATTAATTATTATTATTATAGATTGTACCAGCTTTTAACCAGTTTTATAAGACGACTGAGAGTACACTCAGCCTTGAGTGTTATATTTTTTATGTGTGTGTTTTATTTCTTTGTGGATCATTTCACAGGTCTGGGGTCAGCTTTAGTAGCTGTCTGACGTTTGTATGCTTGAGATATTGAAATATCCTTCAGAAATGTCTTACTCTATCTGTGCTTTAACCACTCAGGTTAAAACATCTATATGTATGACACAATTAATGATGTTATTTGAGAGTATAATTGTTGTTGTTTTGAGATTGTCAGCAGAGCGGTCTACGAACTCTCTGTGAGTTAAAGCTTGGCTTCTGCTGATGAAACTGCAAACTATCTTCAGTAAACTTTCTTTTAATTGAATCTCTCACTCTGGCTCTTCTACATCTGACAGACTGGTCATTTTTGGGTTAAAACTGTTGGTCCACCTATAATAGGGTACATACAAATAGTTAACTAATAGTTATGACCGAACTTCCCCTGGTGATTGATAATATTAAGAATTGTTTTCATAATTATTATATTTGCAGGTATAGTTCACCCAAAATAAAATATTTCCTCACAATTTCCTCATACTCAAGTGGTTATTAACAGTTATGAATTTTGTTTGTGTTCTTTTGTTGGACGCAAAATGAGATATTCAGATTTTTTTTGGAAATAAATCAGCCATTAGTAGGAACAAAAATATGTCAATGGCAATATGTCAAAACAGGCAATGGCTGTTCTTTTTTTCCTCCAACATTCTTCAATATGTCTTTCTTTGTGTTCAACACAACACAGCATTTTCATTGTTGGGTAATCTCTCTTTAAATATGCAAATGATACATTATTTAATTCAAAATGCATTTTCATGTACTTCTATGCAGAAAAATCTGAACATTATTTTACAGGTTCATTTTTTGACACTATTTTTGACACTTTATATTAGGTGGCCTTATACAAATTAATCATTTGTTACAATGTACTTATTGTGTAAATACAGTACATGTTTTTACATTGTAATTATGACTGATTAAATACCTGCATGTAATTATAACTCTAATTAATTATAACTCAAAACATGTATTTTAATCTAAATCTACAGAAACAAATTAATAATGTGTGATTCTGGATGTTTCTTTTCATTAGATTAAAAAAATCATGTATTTGCCTGCAGTGTCTTGCCTTAAGACGTATCTTTTAGTGTGTTCAAGAAATCAAACATTACTTCTTTACACACTTCGACTGTTTCAGTGCCTGTTTGCATTAGCAACACCGCAATAAGTGAACAGCAGCCATTTACAGTATGTCCTCGGCCATCTTTGCTGGTGAAACGCAAACTTCTGTCACCCTTTCACCAAAATATCAGATTCTGTGAGGTGAATCCATTTGGCGCTCAAGCATTTATGACAAAATAAATATACTATAAACATCTTCTGTCATTTAACTGTGGCTTATAGTGGATGTAGAAGGACAGACTGATATCTCAAACATGGACGTGAGAAAACGAAACAACCCTCCTTTTTCTATGAATAACAGTCCGACCTCTGATATGCATGAATGAAACGCAAACTGTGAATTACTGTTCCTTCTTCTCTGATTTACTCTGTGTTTTCCTCTCCTAGGAAGCTCGGATGTGCATGGACAGAAGCTGAGAAAGGGTCGTATGCGGAAACATCCAGGGTTTGAGGTGTGCGGTGAAGCTGCTGATAGGGACCGTGGTGGGAGCAGTTGTTAACTCTCAGTCTGTTTGCTCTCAGGCTTGTTATACCTGCACATGTGTCCCCTGTGCGTGCAAACTCTGGACGGCGGAGAGAATCTTCTTTTGGTGGCCCACCAGAGTCACGTCCATCTTGCTCAACTCGCTGTAGAAGGAGAGACAGAAAAAGTGTTTTAAGAATTATCTATGCTGTATTGCTGATTGATTTGTTGTGCAGTTATGGAAGCAACAAGCAAGGAGCAATATGTTGTGCCATGAGTCTGATGGAGTTTTTAAGTAATTAACTTATAAATCTGCGGTCACACTAGAGTTTGAGAATGCGAAATACTGTCGTACAGCGCTGCGAAAAGGGGCAGGATTGAACAAGATGATTAGACATTTAAAAAAGTGAGGGATTGCTCCATATTTTACATTTCTGTACAGAGAAGTCATCTTCTATTGATCTCGCGCAATCACGTAATGTGTTCACCAAGCTTGAACTTTGCAACACAGCAACATGCAAAAGTTTTTGTACAAGCTTGAGTTTCCAGTTACTTGAATAAAAGTCTATGGGGTGAAAAGTGCTGTGACCGTGGCTTAAGTCTTTAATAAGCAACAAACTAATAAGCTCTAACTGAAAAGTAGCCAGTTTTCCATTCTAACGTGAAGCGAATTTTTCAAAGTTTGAAAAAATAGTAAAAATAAGTTGTTAGAGTGGCCGACTGTAGTATTGGTAACCTAGTAACCAACAGTAAACAAAGAAAGCATAATGGAGACAGCTGATTTGAGTGTAACATTCGTTATGTCAGAGTTTATTCAGCAAATGCATTTCAATTGCCCATTATGCACATTAACACATTTTCCAACAAGCGTTTTTTTTTTTTTTGCTTTTTTTTTTTACGAATTACGGGATTTTTACTAAAAGTTTGGAATTTCCATATACAGTGCTCAGTATAACTGAGTACACCCCATTTTGAAAATGAATATTTGTATCCATTTCTCAGTGAATATAGGCAATGTATTTTGGTGAAAACTCATATATTTATTAAAATAATATTTTAATTACTAAACATATTTATACATTGAAAGATAATACAATTCAATTCACACAAAATATTGAAAAAAAAAACTAAATTACAACCTACAAAATGTCATCTAAATTTTTCAATTTTTTGCTTCTTTTGATTTTTCCTCTTTTTAAAATTTGTGTTTAATATTTTTCTTTAACGTTTAAATTTGGGTGTACTAGTTTTTGGACCGTTATCGTAAATTATTTTGTTAGATAAGCTCCGGATTTGGCTTCAGTGCTGACTAATCTAATGTTTATGCACAAATATAATATTGTATAACTTCCAATTAAAATTATTAATTTAAGATAGATTTTTGAGGGGTGTACTTATATATGCTGAGCACTGTTTTCCATGTGCAAAAATACTTCAAAATACGCAATGGAGTGACAGAAACTCAGCTAGTTAGTCAGTAATCAGAACCCATTTGAAGTACTGTAAAAAGGAGTATGATCATAAATACAAGTACATTTTTTATTCCCAGGTCCTGCTGGTTGCATTTTCCAAATTTTCATTGTCAATCTTAAGCCAATTGTAATCATGTGTTTTGGTTCAATTTGGAATTTCCCCAACCATTGCATAGCCCGGGGGATCAGAGTGAGTGATCTGACTTGGCCCCATCCTGATCCAATACAAATACATTTATTTGTATTTTTATCACAAAGAACAAGATAGCTCAAAGCAAGTGAGCTAAGACAATGAATTCTAATTAATATGGGAGAAATGTCATTAACATTTATGTCCATGTTTATTTATGCAAAGCGGTTTGATGAAAATGGAAAAATGAAAATTACAACTGATTCAAAGAGATCATTAGACAAGAAGTGTTTGAAGTTTCACACATCATCCATAATAAAAAAGGCAATGAAAAGAAGGGGCTGTCTACTAAGTGATTTAATCAAAAGGCATATCAAATGCAAGTATTGTGTCTGCTTTGCAAAATCAACTATTTACATCCAAATAACTTTCAAAGCAAAATAATAAAATATGGCTAATAAAACAATGCAAAACAATAAAACAACGATTAAAACATAATCAATTTTTGCTGACAAAATGGTCAAATGTGGTGGTTTGTAAAATGGTAGTATTAAGTATTAAGATTTAAAAGTAGTAAGATTTAAAATTTGAGTAAGTTCTGTAAATACAGTTGAAGACAGAACTATTAGCTCTCCTTAATTATTAGCCCCCTTGTATACATTTTCCCCAATTTCTGTTTAACGGAAATATCTTTTTTTAACACATTTCCAAATATAATAGTTTTAATAACTAATTTCTAGATATTTTTCAAGATACTAGTATTCAGCTTAAAGTGACATTTAAAGGCTTAACTAGGTTAATTAGGCAAACGAGACAAGTTAGGGTAATTAGATAAGTCACTGTATAACAGTGGTTTGTTCTACAGACAATCAAATGAAATATACTGCTTAAGAGGGCTAATAATATTGACCTTAAAATGATAAAAAATAATAATAAAAACTGCTTTTTATTGTAGCTAACATAAAAACAAATATGTCTTTTTTTCCAAAAGAAAAAATATTGTAGGAAATACTGTGAAAAATTCCTTGCTCTGTTAATCATACTTTGGGAAATATAAATAATAATAATAATAATAAAATAAAATCACAGGAAGGCAAATAATTGTGAGTTCAACTGTATGTGAATTAAATGAAACTTAAAATATGAATCAGACAAGACACATATTCACTCAGTATAAAGTAGGTGTGCTTATGTTAGCACTCATACTTACCACATGCTGATGTACAGAATGGAATCTAGGGAAACATAACCCGCATTGGCAAAGTTGTCCTTGTACTGGCCCATATTGATGGCGTCCAGCCATTCATCCACCGTACTCACACTGAACTCTGGGGTGGTGGGGTCTTCCCTGTGAAGGAAATTGAATTTGTGTCAACTGCAGCTCGGTCCATAGCTAAGCTATCGAGAACAGAGCTGGAAAACGGCTCTTGCATTATAAATCGTCTTTGGAGTTGTTCAGATTTCAGATTTAAGCCTGCAGTTAACAGAAATGTAATATAATCACTATTTTATAATAGTTTAATGATTAATTTTTCTAAAGCAAAAACGTATCAAACTGTTTTTAAATGCCATGATGCTTTGCGTGAATTATAGAAGCTAACATCAATTAAACACTCAATGAACTCTATAAACACAGTATGCATTTCAAAAACTGTACAATCAGGTGGATTTATTCTCTCAATTCATCCATCGAATACTAAAACGCAACTTATTAGAAAAAAACAAATTACTGTCAGCGGACCATGAATAACCATAAAAATGAGAAACAAGTCTTTCTGCTGCAATACTATGGATTTATTTGTTGAATATTACTGTAGGGAATACAAAGAGAAAATAATCTGGTAGAATACAATGCAGTGAACTGAAAAGAGCTTTGACCATGGTTATGCTTGTGATATTAAAGTTTTGTTAAAATACCAAGCATAACGTTCTTTTCTTGGTGGATAAAAATAAAACAAAACATTAAATGTACCTCATCGTCACACAGGTTAGTGGGCGTAACAAACCACCTGTATGATATAAACTCTTTCCTCTCCATATGCACCAGACACTTTCTTATAAACAGTTACAAGATCTCAATAAAAACCTGCCAAACTAACTTTGATTTGTTGTTATGCTTCTTTTATCCTCATTTGTAAGTAGCTTTGGATAAAAGCATCTGCTAAAGGAATACATATAAATGTACCGTGCATACGGAAAGTATTCATATCGCTTCACTTTTTCCACATTGTTTTATGTTACAGCCTTATTCCAAAATGGATTAAATTAATTTATTTCATCAAAATTCTACACACAATCTCCCATAATGACAATGTGAAATTTTTTTTTTTTTTTTAATTGTTGTAAATTTATAAAAAAAAAAACTGAAAAATCACATTTGCATCAGTATTCACAGCTTTTGCTGCTCAATACTTTGTCGATGCACCTTCGGCAGCAATTACAGCCTCAAGTCTTTTTGAATATGACGCCACAAGCTTGGCACACCTGTCTTTGGGAATTTTTGCCCATTCCTCTTTGCAGTAACTCTCAAACTCTATCAGGTTGGATGGGAAGCAACGATGTACAGCCATTTTCAGATCTCTCCAGAGAAGTTCAATAGGATTAGGTCTGGCTCTGGCTGGGCCACTCAAGGACATTCACCGAGTTGTTGTGAAGCCACTCCATTGATATTTTGGTGGTGTGCTTTTGGTCATTGTCCTGCTGGAAGATAAACGGTCGCCTTAGACGGAGGTCAAGAGCACTCTGAAGCAGGTTTTCATTCAGGATGTCTCTGTACATTGCTGCATTCAACTTTCCCTCTATCATGACTAGTCTTCCAGTTCCTGCTGCTGAAAAACATCCCCACAGCATGATGCTGCCACCACCATGCTTCACTGTAGGGATGTTATTAGCCTGGTGATGAGCGGTGCCTTGTTTTCTCCAAATGTAACGCCTGGCATTCACTCCAAAGAGTTAAATTTTAGTCTCATCACACCAGAGAATTTTGTTTCTTATGGTCTGAGAGTCCTTCAGATGCCTCTTGGCAAATTCCAGGCAGGGAGCTTCCTTCTGTAAGGTTCCCCTCTCTCCACAGAAGAACACTGGAGCTCAGACAGAGTGACCATCGGGTTATTGATCACCTTCCTGACTAAGGCACTTCTTCCCCAATCACTCAGCTTAGATGGCCGGCCAGCTCTAGAAATAGTTCTGGTGGTTCCAAACATTTTCCACTTACGGATGATGGAGGCCACTGTGCTCACTGGAACTTTCAGAGCAACAGACATTTTTCTGTAACCTTCCTTAGCCTTGTGGCTCGAGACAATCCTGTCTCGGAGGTCTACAGACAATTCCTTTGTCTTGATGCTTGGTTTGTGCTTTGACATGCACCGTCAACCCTGGGACCTTATATAGACAGTTGTATGCCTTTTCAAATCATGTCCAATCAACTAAATTTACCACATGTGAACTCCAATTAAGCTGCTGAAACATTTCAAGAATGATCAGTGGAAACAGAATGTACCTGAGCTCCATTTAGAGCTTCACTGCAAAGGCTGTGAATACTTATGTACATGTGATTTTTCAGATTTTTTATTTTTAATAAATTTGCAACAATTTCAAAAAATCTTTTTTCACATTGTCATTATGGGGTATTGTGTGTAAAATTGAGGAAATAAACGAATTTGTTCCATTTTGGAATAAGGCTGTAACATAAAAAAAATGTGGAAAAAGTGAAGCGCTTTGAATATTTTCCGGATGCACTGTATATGTAAATAATGTCAAATTAAGTGCTTTTGAATGGAAGTTCCCCAAACTGATAATTGTGCAACCCATAATTTGAAACACAGTAGTCAATTGGTTGAAAAGATGGATATATCAGTTTCTTGTGCAAGTTGATACCTTGTTAAGTGATTTCATCAGAAGAGGATAAAAGTTTAAGAGTTAAAACCCACCGCCTTGCCTTTCCGTTGTTCATGACAGACGAGTGACAGCAGCATTTGAGTGAAAACCGGGGGTCAATTCAATCTCAGACCCGGGACGTGTTTAACGGCCTCGCTCTTCTTTGTCGAGGGATAAAATGACTGGCAGGCTGGGCTGTAATCAGACTGTGATGGGCTTGAGGAAGCGTATATCTCTTGAAGGTCTCGGACTCTCCAGCTTTACGGCTGTAATGTGAACTCTGGCTCTCTGTCTCACGTCAGCTTTTACAATGGGGGGTTCAGGCTATCTAGACAATGACATCTTTTTACAAAGCCGCAAGATGGATGTCTGCTGGAAGAGGATCAGTGGCACTAGGTTTGGTTATATTAGACAATGTGGAGTTTATCGGCGTGTTGTTTCGCATTAAATGAAAGATTTGAGAGTTCATGGGGCAGACAAAGAAAAGCTGGATTGGATTTTCACTGGATTTATTTGAGCTGTTAGGGATTTGTTTTTGTGGCTTGTAAATGTTTTATCTGTACGTCACTTTGAAAGAGACAGTCTTTTTGGGTTTAAACTGGTGCTGCTCTTTGTGTTTTAATGTTTTCATCACTTTATCTGGCTTTTCATATACTAGGGTCTTTTGTAACACTGAGTTAACAATGTTAACACAGCGTAATTTACAGATCATACTGCGTTCACAGGAAATCTAGCTAGTTTTATTATTTCCATTTTTAGCACTAAACAGCTGACCTTGAGTGTTTAAGTGTCTCTTCATTAAGCAGATTGCCATAAATTGTCTGACATACTTCAGAAATCAAAATTAATTAAAATAATTACAGTAGTTGTTATCCCAATTGTACATTCGAGTCTAAATCTTAAGCATATTCAAAGACAAGGTTTAGGCCTAGACCCAGACTAAAATCTAAGTCTGTGTGGTTTCAACTTAGAAACCTGTGCTGAACGATGTTAAAATATACAATGTTAAAATATATAAGTTCTGTCGCCTATTTAAGTTTTAGAAACAACAAATAATAACTTGACTTCCAGTTGATCATTTGGTATCAGAAGTGGCTTATATAAAAGGCAAAGGCCTCTAGATTACGCTTTTTTTTTTTACCAAAATAAAATATGACCGTGCCTTGATTTTTAATGATTTAAATAGGACAGTAAGGTTTTTGACTTTGTTGTTGTCGCGGTCAAAACTGAAGAAGGTTGAGGGGTCATGGAAGAAAGTGAAGAGCAGGCAGGGGGTGGTGTGTGTGAGGATGGAGATCGGTAAAATGAGGTGCCGGACCAGATTTCAGAGGTGCCGGATCCGGCTAGTTCTGGCACAAATTAAGCCCTGGTCTTACCCCAGACATGCTCAATAATGTTCATGTCTGGTGACCGGGCTGGCCAATAACTGAGCACCTTGACCTTCTTTGTTTTTAGGAACTTTGATGTGGAGGCTGAAGTATGAGAAGGACTGCTATCCTGCTGAAGAATTTGCCCACTCCTGTGGTTTGTAATGTAATGGGCAGCACAAATGTCTTGCTACCTCAGGCTGTTGATCTTGCAATCCACTCTGCAGATCTCTTGCACTGAATGTAACCCCAATCCATGATTTTCCCTTCACCAAACTTGACTTATATCTACTTCTTTTTTTACCATCAAAGTTGAAATTAATCTGACATACTTTATTTAATACTTTATTTTGTGGAAACTGTTATGCATTTTGGATATGAAGCCTGTATTTGAACCAGAAATCATGGTTTTTAGTATAAATTCTGTCTCAGCTATCAAACTGATGTCAGCAGAAACATTGATTGTGCACAGACTTACTTTTCACCACAAGAAAAACATTGTGTGGTGTTAAAGAAAATTTGTCTTCACCCAGACTTTACCTGATCAAAATATGGCCTAAACACATGGATAAGCAGTGTCAAATATCTATAGCTGTGCTAAAACATCAGCTGGATTTGAATGAAATGAAGTTTCTCACCAGACTGAGCTGTTGGCGAGCTCCTTCAGACTGTTGGGGTTGCGGATTAGTTTGTCAAGAGTGTTGACAATCTGCCCGAATTTGGGCCGTTCGCTTCTGCTCTTCTCCCAGCAGTCCAGCATGAGCTGATGGAGGACCACGGGGCAGTCCATTGGGGCGGGCAGCCTGTAACCCTCATCTATAGCTTTAATCACCTAGAACAAAGACACAGGAATCAAAACATGCAAAGAAAAAAAGCTTCATTCGTGTTGGTACGAGTTTCTTACTATCTACAGTTTCGGTTCTCATTGATTTCCATTTACTGCAAACAAATCAATCGGAGTCAAAACAATTACCAACATTTTTTTTAAATATCTTTTGTGTTCTGCATAATAAAGAAAGTCATACAGGTTTGGAATAATGTGGGTGAGTAAATGACAGAAAAATTGATTTATTTGACTTTCCCTTTAATTTGAACTTCCCATAAATATTTATTTTCATATCTATTTGATGCATGTTTTAGAGTTAAAGGCAATGCTGAGATTTATTTTGGAGTTCTGACTCCCAATGACATTTTAATTATAAATTCAATTAGTAGCACTAAAGTTGAGGACAAGAAAAATATGACTTTGGTATAAAATTATATGACAGAAATGAACATTTTAAATGAGAAATTACGTTTGCTTAACTGAAAAAAAGAAATAAACATTCTCATGAAACAGTTATGACAATCATGTTTATGACAGATTTATGACAAGTTATGTTGTCTTGGTAATATTAAGTTCTCATAACAAAGACACTGACAGGTTATGATGCCTTTATGTCAGGTTGCAATAACAAAAACATCTCAAACAATGTACTTTCTGTAATTAAAATGATAACTGTAACAGTTGTCATAAGCATGCATACAATCTCAACCACATTATTGATATGTCATGTCATGATTATTAATACTTCATGACAGTCTTATGAACACACACTTCAAATAAAGCGTTACAATTTTCTTTTGATATCAGAGAATATAAATGTTATCAGAAACAGGACATCCAGAGAAAAATCCTAACAAGGTCTCTTATTTTTTTTCTATTGCTGTACATGTAGATGCTACCAAATGAAGCACATTTTATGTAGCTTACATTATCTTTCAGTTTCAAGAATACAGTTCATTATCATATCGTTACCTTTCTTTTTTTCTTTTATCAATGACACTGTTTAATATCTAATACCAACACCCGTAGCACTAATTAACAGTTATAGTCACGTAAGAAACATTACTTTACCTGAATAAACCTTTGTCGGCTGATTGACATAAAACACTACGACAAGCAGCAGACTGCAGCAACATCTCCTAAAAGACTAGAACTTACTGCTCTGATTAAAACAGCTCCTGCCACTTCCTTTCTCAAATCAAACCAACTATTTTCTTTTAGACAAGAAACATTCCTCTTTGTTTCGAAAATGAACACAGTAGCTCTGAATCATTATAGCGGTGCCCTGAAGGTCCTCAAGATTTCTCTGACATTTCCTCTGATGGTAATAAGGGGGAAAGTCAGAAACCGTTAGCATAATACAGCAGCGAGGGATGGAGTGTGTTTAACTGGCTTGTTTTAAAGACAGGAGCAGCTGGACAGCTCTCGTTTATGAGGCTCCTAAAAACCATTGTCATTCAAGCAGGTTTTCAGTACGGATTTTACTCGTTTGCAAGGACAAACAGTTCAGAGACTCTGCTCCCCTCAAGAGGTTTTCAGCGCAAATGATATTACCCAAGATTATTAGTGGAGCAGATTTCAATGGAAACAATCCACGCGAGGAAGTGTGTGTTTGCGGTTTTGTCAAGGACACTTACGTCTTGATTAGACATCTCCCAATATGGCCGTTCTCCGTATGAAATCACCTCCCACATGACGATGCCGTAACTCCACACGTCACTTGCCGAGGTGAACTTTCTGTACGCGATGGCCTCTGGGGCTGTCCATCGAATGGGGATTTTTCCACCCTAAATTAAGAAAAGAAAAAAGAGGGTATCGCTTTAACTGTTAGGAACTATTACTGTATGTCTCGTGGGTTGATTTTTATTCAGACTGACAGGTTTTGTTACAGAATGTACACTCAAAAATTATATTTTTTGTTGCTTCTTCAAACTGCTTATTTAAAATGAGCTCAAACAACACAATTCTTGAGATTTTGTTGGGACAACTTAATTGTTTTATGCTCAATTCACTTAAATTTGTAAAAACTAATAACTTTACGTTACTTAGAACTTCCTTCATGTTGTCTCAACACAAATCGATTGTGTGGAACCCAGCATTTTTGACAGTGGACTGCACACGGAAAAAATGATTTCTGCAAAATTGTTCCAAACAATTTATATGGGTTGAATTTGAACAAACAAATTAAATGTAGCTATGCTCACCTTCATTTGTTTGTTTAAATACAGCCCAAATAAATTATCTATAATCAATAAACGCAAAGAAAAAAATCTGTAAATCCAAGGAATCATATTTGAATAATTTTTTTAGTGTATGATGACCACATAACATGTATAAATTTAGCCTTTTGTTACATTTAATCACAGACTTTTCATTTAATTGTTTCCCTTTATTCTTTATTTTTTCTCTCAAACCTAGTTTTCAATCTTAAAATATGAAAACTCATCATAAAAACATGAATCTCAAGTATACTATACTGTAGATAACACTGTCAATGAGATGAAATATGAGGCATGGACATACAGTATATCGCATATTCCAAATTTATTCTTATTGGTTTATTTTTGAAAGAAATTATTCAGCAAGGACAGATGGAATTACTCAAAAGCAAAATTTAAATACACTGAAATAAATTATTAATTGGATTTACTCATTTTTAAGGTACAGTGCTCAGCATATATAAGTACACCCCTCACAAATCTTTTACATTCATATTATTAATAGGAAGCTATACAATATTATATTTGTGCATATTCATTAGATTAGTCAGTACTGAAGCCAAATCTGGAGCTTATCTAACAAAATAACTTACAATAACGGTCCAAAAACTAGACAACCCAAATTTATATATGTTAAAGAAAAATATTAAATACAAATTTTAAAAAAGAGGAAAATCAAGAGAAGCAAAAAAATGTAGTTGAAATTTTTAGGTTGTAATTCTTTTTGCAATATTTTGCTTGAATTGAATTGTATTATTTTTAAATTTATAAATATGTTTGGTGGCTAAAATATTATTTTAATAAATACATCTGTTTAATAAATCTGTTTAGTTTAAATGCACCAAAATCCATTGCCTATATTCACTGAGAAATGGATACAAATATTTAGTTTTAAAATGGGGTGTACTCAATTATGCTGAGCACTGTAAGTGATTGCAGAAAATTAATATGGGCTGAGTTTAAGCAAACAAAGTTGCTTAAATGCAAAGTCGAAAGTCCTGATGGAGAAACAATGAAAACATTTGGACCAGCCCAATCTCACAAGGAAACATAACTATGTTATGTATTGTCAGAAAACGGGCTAATTTGTACAAATTCATATGATTTAATTCAGACAAAAATGTCCAATTTTTAAAAGGTGGCCCCAAACCCCACTCCTAAACCCAACTGTCACTGGAGGATGACGAAATCATACTAAAATGTACAAATGAGATTGTACAAATCCATACAAATCAGCCACTTAATAAATGATTTACAGTGAAATTATATTGAATTTGACAACATACATTCAAATAAATTAAAACATTTAAAACTTTACAGCTCGCAGTGTTTATGTGGGTTTCCTTCAGGTGCTCCGGTTTCCCACACAGTGACGTGGTATAGGTGAATTGAATAAAGTAAATTGGTCGTAGTGCATGTCTGTGAATAAGTTTGTAAGAATGTTTCCCAGTACTGGGTTGCAGCTGGAAGGGCTTCCACTGTGTAAAACATATGCTAGATAAGTTGGAGGTTCATTCCGCTGTGGCGACCCTTGATGAATAAAGGGACTAAGCCGAAGGAAAATTAATGAATGAAAACTTTACAGCAACATTATTTTATAACAATACTATTTGTTCTCCCTGTGTTCGCGTGGGTTTCCTTCGTGTGGTCCGGTTTTCCCCACAAGTCTAAAGACATTAGCTATAGGAGAATTGGGTAAGCTAAATTGTCCGCAGTGCATGGGTGTTTCCCAGTGATGGATTGCAGCTGGAAGGGCATCTGCTGCGTAAAACATATGCTGGATAAGTTGGCGGTTCATTCCGCTGTGGCGACCCTTGATGAATAAAGGGACTAAGCCGAAAAAAGAAAATGAATGAATGAAAACTTTACAGCAACATTATTTTATAACAATACTATTTGTTCTCCCTGTGTTCGCGTGGGTTTCCTTCATGTAGTCCGGTTTTCCCCACAAGTCTAAAGACATGTGCTATAGGAGAATTGGGTAAGCTAAATTGTCCGCAGTGCATGGGTGTTTCCCAGTGATGGATTGCAGCTGGAAGGGCATCCGCTGCGTAAAACATATGCTGGATAAGTTGGCGGTTCATTCCACAGTGGTGACTCCAGATTAATAAAGGGACTAAGCCGAAAAAATAAAATGAATGAATGAATTACTAAATGTACTAGGTTTTTTAAAGAATAAACTGTTAATTGTTAATTGCCCATTATGTTAACTGTGATATTAGAGTAGCTGTAGTATTCACTATTCTATCATTTCCCTCAAACATGTTTGTTCAATCATTGCCCCCCAACAAACAAAAAGCTCATAACATCCAGAATTTCATGGAAATTATTCTGTGATGCAATTTCTATAATAAAAAAGGCAATAACCACGAATCTAATATGAATGTTTTATTTTTAGTAGATTTTATATTCTGAAAGATAAACAAACACCCATAAACAGTCAGCAGCATGTAGTCAATATTTGTCTTTCTCTTTTCCAGCACTCCGACAGGGTCTGCATTTCCCTAAATGTCTTTTTAAATAGCTGCAGCATTTTGTAGTTAATCTCTACAGTCAAAGTCAAACAAAAGACAAACTGGCTGTACTCTATATAGACATACGTGACTGGAATGCCAAAGAAAGGCAGCGGGGGCCCATGGGGTAAAATCATTTAAAGAGAATTTCAAAAAGCGATCTTTACCATTTTTTTTTAATTATATAAAGTCACGGCACATAAACGGCTGCCTCGCGTGGCCTGGAGGGTTTTGTCTCTTCATGATTCCAGCACTTGAAGCAACGGGACACGGGGCACTGAATGTCAGGGCCACTTATATTTTTAAGAGCTCCTCCCTTTACCAAACACACATTTTGCCTGAGACTTAAACACACACAGGCGTCAAAAAGCAATCTGCAGGGGTCCATTCAGGGTTGTACAAGCTCTTCCCTCCCCGGATTGCATGTGACAACAAATTCTCCTGCTGAGTCTATGCTTTTTCCACCTGAATGAACACACACACACACATGCGCGCACACACACGCTCACACTGCCTCAAGCCCTCTCTTGCCCTTGGCCTTCATACGGATCCACAGGGTGCTCACCAATTACAGAACTGAGAAGGAGAGAGAACTAGACGAGTGATAGTAGGGGGTTTGGAGGCGTCTGTCCTGTCAAAAACGGATGTAATTAATACATGCTGGGTGGACAGAGAAACTGACCCCTGAGAAAGACAACTCAAACATCGCTTCGCTGTGTCTCGCCTTTGTTCTTTCACACAGACACTTTCAAAAGTCACGGGAGGTGTTTTAATTATTGTTTCTTAAAGGTGCACTATGCATTCAGTAGATTATTTAGAAACTGTAGGCCAGGGCTATTCAATTAGTTTGTCATGGGGGCCAGTTCATGAAAAGCATCCCAAACGGGGGGCCGGAGAGATATGACCTGCAATATAAGTGATGGCACAACAGCAATATAAGAGCTCATATGCTGTATTTTTGCTCCTGTGTATTGCTCAAGTAGGCTTCTTCTACATTCAGACACATTCATATGTTATGTTTTAAACTGCGTAACAATTAGGGATGCAACGATTATAGATTTTGGTTGTACGTTTATAGTCTGAAGAATAATCATGGTTTCACGGTTATCATCATTATTAGGCATTTATTAAATTTAAAACACGTCTAGTTTAGAAAATAACAAGAAAACTGCTAATATATTAAAGTGCTGTTTATTACTGCTCAAATACAGCACAACATATATATAATAAAACACAAACAATAGTCCATTTCTCTCTTTGGACTTAAAAATAAATGAAAAAGTTTTTGATTTAAACATGAGTGATAATTTTACAATGAAAATAAATGACAGAACAATGAATAAATACATAAAAATAAGAATAAATAAAAATACTATTTGTCTAATGTTAATTTAAGCTATATATTAGCTAAAAATTTGAATGAACTGTTGTTATTATCTGCGTTCATTCATACATAATCATTTTAATAATTTTTAATAATTCATTTAACATATCTTTTGTTTACATTGCACTGAAAGCCACGCACAACTCTCACCACTACAACCTGAGATAATTTCTACTGTGTGTCGCACATGCAGGGCGCGAGTGTGTCGGTCCGCTTGTGAGCCGTGCGCGCACCGCTTCCAATATGCGCACGTCTCAATTGGAAATAATGTAGGCTACTTGCGCGTTGAAAAGACGCAATATGTCAACGACTTGCTGCTATAGTTAATCCAATGTGCGTGCATATTGTCATAATTAGTTGCAGCAGCTTTTTTCCGTGCAACAGAAATGCGGCGTTGAGAAGCCTTTAATAAATAAAAGCAGGGTTAATAGTGAAATCGGCTAATCACTGCATCCCTATTAACGATACCAGTGCATTGTACAAAAGGCCTTTTTTACTAACATATCCAAAAGTCTTAATGTCAGGTGACTCGCGCTCTGCGCAGCCTTTAACTGCGGCTCATCAGTATTGAACAGACACACATTACTTCATAACCGTTTTTCGACTGGACTAAATTTATTTTTGATGTTTTGGTCACACTATTTGGGGGGCCGCAACAAATTGCATCGGGGGCCGGGTTCTTTGAATAGCCCTGCTGTAGGCCATCACAGATTGCACATGGCATTTTAGGTAATGCCAATGTAATTTGACTACTTGATTGCTTTTGGATTACTTTTGACATAACTTTATCACACTCCCAGTGGAAAATTTGCTGTCAAACTACACTAGAAATACATCGAAAAACAATTACAGGACTAATCGATTTTTGACATGTTTACTAATGCTAATGTTTATAGCCAATTTGATGACGTTTTGACATCAAGGTAGTTTACTGTATTGAAAGGATACAAAATGCAGAGTATACTTGTAATTCTTCAAAGTTTTCAGATTAATAAAACATTTCTTACATTATAATACTTTTTTTTGTCGTTATTTTGGTGGTCAAAAGGACATCGGTGTGTGGGTGTCAAATGGACGTCAAGGGTTTGACATAAAAATTGATTTGCATTTTTGACATGTTTTTGATATCGTTTTGACATCAAAGTGCCCGCTGGGTTTATTTGATTATTTTGTACCATACTGATCTGAAGTACAAGAGAAAGAAAATACATTTTCTGCAATACACAAAGTGTAATAAACAATCCATTTAGTCACTTTTTTCCTAACAGTTTTTTTTTTTTATAACTAACTTTATAAATAATTAAAATTTTTTATATTTTTAGTCAAGATTTTTAGAATCCATAAATGGTGAAGATAACATTCCACAACTGAAAATCATGATACGGAATTTATAATCTGATTGCAATTGGAATTATCTGATCAGATTAGACCCCTTTCAGTTGGTCACTACTATTTATGTCAGTAACCGGCAATGAGGATTCCCATTTCATTATTTTAGGATTTATTATAAATCCTAATAATAATGTGCATGAGCAAATGGGTCATGGTTTCATAGTGTCGCATTGCAATTAGTTTTTATTTCACATGACTTTTCAGAGCTCAAAATTAAAGATTTACCAAATTTATCTCTAACCACAATAAAAACAAATAAATAATTATTTACACGGTTAATGTTAGGCTCATTAATAATCTGTTCAAATAATGGTTAAAGCGAAAGCACACAAAAAGACAAATCTGGAGCTCTTGAAAGCAGCAAGACTGTTGGTGCATGAGCATAACTTTTTATCTAGTCTATTTGAAGGAGAACCGATCACACAAGTTGCGTTTCTAGCAAGTTGCGTTTCCTTGCTTCTAGCAAGGAAACGGAGTGTGCAAGGGTTTTAAACAGTCGCGCGCATCACATCAGCTGTTGGTGCGAGTGATCATCCTCTCATTCCGTATTCAGCTGCTTTCTTTTGCGATTTTCGATGTCAGGATCCGACAATAAGGATTCCTATTTCCTTATTTTAGGATTCCTTTTATGCTATGTACAGTGCTCAGCATAATTGAGTACACCCCATTTTAAAAATGCATATTTTTATCAATTTCTCAGTGAATATGGGTAATGGGTATATATTGGTGCATTTGAACAAAACTGATTTATTAAACAGATAATTTAGCTATTTTTGAAAAATTTATTTAATAAGTTTCCCTAACATTTAAATTTGGTCTACTATTTTTTTAACCATTTTTGTAAGTTATTTTGTTAGATAAACTCCAGATTTGGCTTCAGTACTGACTAATCTACTGTATATGCACAAATATAATATTGTAAAGCATCCTATAGAAAATATTAATTTAAATGAGGGATTTGTAGGGGTGTACTCATATATGCTGAGCACTGTAAATATACTGTCCACCCTATACACAAGACCCTAACTTTCTGATTTTGACAATGATGTACTAACATGCACCTTTTGCAAAGATGCTTTTGGAACAATAATTATTGTGAAAAGTAAAATACAATACCAATAAGCTTAAATTGAATTTAATTCCTGACGTAATGTTTTCATTCCTTCCATCAGGGAATAAGGGTTACATATGCAATCTTCATTCCCAGCTGTAAAATAGATGCTGAATCTATAACCTTATCAAAGAAAAAATGCTTTACCCGTGTGGTGTAGGCAGCTTCAGGGTCATCCTCCAGCACTCTGGACAGGCCGAAATCAGACACTTTGCACACCAGGTTGCTGTTGACCAAGATGTTGCGAGCTGCCAGATCACGGTGAACATAGCTCATATCGGACAGATATTTCATTCCTGAAGCGATGCCGCGCATCATGCCCACCAGCTGAATGACTGTGAACTGCCCATCATGCTTCTGCAAGAGAAAAGACAAAACAAATGTGTGAATTATACTAATAATTATATTATATTATATTATATTATATTATATTATATTATATTATATTATATTATATTATATTATATTATATTATATACAACAGATCTGTGTGGTTTTCGAATCTGATTGGCTAATAGCAGTGCTATATTCTGCAATAACAGCACTCATATAGCCTCTTCACTCCTATGCATTACTCCGCCCACATAGTGTCAGCAGATCAATAAACTCACTACAGTTGGACAAATATTGCAGCTGTTGGACAACATAATGTACTTTTAAGGCTTTTTTTGTCAAGAAAGTAGTTGTTGAGATTGCAACTACGCAGTTTATTTATAAAAATAATGCCTATTTTAAATATTTATAATTTCAGAGATTCAGCGCATCAGCAGCCATCAGCCTGTCATTGAGCAGAACAAAGATGGTTGAAATTCCACCACAAGATGGCGACAGAAACCACATAATAAGTCCTTAGGGGAGAAAAAGAGCATAAATTTCAAACTATAGCTGAACAAATCATTATAAACCAGGTAAGTGACATTTTAAGTCGATCTCTCTCTTTTCTATGTTGTAGTGCTGTATTTATACCATAGTAATCCGGTAGTGTTTGCTTTGCTTTGGCTTTTTTTGGTGTTATTTATTGTGATCTCCAGATTGCAGCAGAAAATTACTTGGAAATCTCTGTAGACTGATGGAATTTAATGCCATCTGTCCTTATAATCTTAAAATATGAGCAAAATCACCTGTTTTGTCATCACTTCAGATATTATGCTATAATCATTCAAATACTAGCTCTAATGTGATGTTGGTGAAGTAGCAACAGTTTCTGCTGTTCTGACGGTCAGCTGCAGAGATGAATGAATGGCAGAAGAAAGTAGTCCCTCATACTAAAGGGTTTTTAGACATTATGTGTTTGATTTTCTTTGTTATATACACAATTATGCCATCAAACTGTTGTATAAATGCAATATCATACTCGTAGCAGTGCGATTTGGCTGTATATCATTACTGGTGGGACACTAAGGCACTAGCCAACGTACGCCTCCCACCAGTGCCAATATATACAGCCATATCGCACTGCTACTCTTGTGATATTGCTCATATATCAACAGATTTTTGAATGATGATTATATTACTTCAGTAGTACATTGTAATAATAGTAGTATAATAAGAGTAGTAATAGTTTCACAATAATTGTAAAGTAATACTTTTCAATAAATATTATTTTACATTAATATTTACTTATGTTTTCAGCATTTAAAAAATAAATAAATAAACAAATGTTAACTATATTTTGGTCATTGTGAGTTCTTGTCAGCTAAAGCATTAACAAATCATCATTGTAAAGTGTCACCTCAACAATAATGTTGGGTATTTTCACAGCTACGTTTGAGGTTTTTTGTTTTCTGTCACAATTTTTATACTACATGATTCAGGCTTAATGCATTTTTCAAAGACTCCAGTCTTTCGCAGTTCCAGTAGTTTTGCCCTGACTCATTATGCAAACGACTCTGACCTCTGGTTTTACAGCTCTTTCTGCTGCAATTGTTAAAATGTTGACAGGCCTCTATTAATGTAAAACCATCTGGATTTGGTGCTTTGGTTAACAAAACAAAAGAGCCCGGACATCCATTTTGCCTCAAAAACAATCTCCGCAATGAGCAATTAGCCCGATGCCTTAATCTCCATATCTGGGCAGTGCACTAATCTTGTTAAAACCCCACTTTTGTCCCGACTGAGCAATATCAATCTGAAACATGCGCTGGTATAGTATTTCATGCATCATAATGTGGGTAAGTTAATTACGCTGTGTTTTGTGAAATGTGGCCGCTGATTGATCGTCTGGCCTGATCAACTGGTTGTTATCAATCTAGTGTCAGAAACCACACTACTTACAGGAAAAGCATAGAGAGAAATAGATATAGAGACACTGAGAAACCATTTGTTTTTCTACTAGTAAGTGATGCTTAACGGATCTGTCTTCTAATTAAACACATGTAGCTGGGTGGCCGAACTATGAGCTATTAGCCATAAAATGGACCCCGTAATTATATTAGCTTTTTATGTGGGCTAAGGGGGTATTTATGGGATTCATTATGTACGTAGCAGAAAGATCGAAAGACTCAGACAGGCCCTTTTTTAGGGGTGGGGGTGTTAGATTTCATTTTCATTTTCTCAAAGTGTAGGCAATTAAAAAGAGTCCTGACTTAAAGGAAAATGTATCTGTGGTATGCGTAATAAAACTTCGTGGCCTGATCCGCTGGGTGACAAAGGCAGTAATAAATTAGAGAGGATTGCAGAGGAGACGTTATGGCAGCTTGGTGGAGCGCGCATAGCCTTAATATAAATCTGCCCAGTTCATTTACTCACTTCCTGTCTTTATACAAGACACATTTACAACAAGCTCACTCAAATACATGCTCACATATTGTTACCGTTTACTAAAAACTAAGACGAAAGCTTTTGGTTTGTTTATTAATAAAATTTTAAGTAGAATAAGTAGTAAAATGATATAAACAACAACACTGAAATGAACAATCTTGAAACTAACTGTGCGTTCACACAACAAAATTGGAGAGAGCGTCAAAGTTGGCAGAAGTCATTCATTTTCAATGGGAACCGGTAGCGATAAGTGTCGAGGAGCACCGCGATGCATTTACACCGGTGTGGTGGTCGAGGAGAGTTGAAGTCAAGTCAATTTTCTGCTAATGAGCTATGACGCGGTTTCAAGCTATCAGAATGTAGAAGTCCACCGCTTCAGAGGATTCCAGAGAACACCGTCCTGTGAACTTTGGTTCTGACCACAGTTGTTCCCCAGGGTTTGATAAGAAAAATGATCGCTGGATTTCCAAATATTTACAATGTTGTCTTACAGGGACATACATTTAAAAAAAAGTTACTTGTGAGTTACTGATGTGCATTAATGTTATTTAATTTTTTTTTTCTTAAAAAAATGTGGGATTGTCATGCTAACTAAAATGACAGTATAAAACAGTATTGCTGCTACAGAATACTTTATACATATGGACAGAGGCGTAGCGGACATTTTAAAAGTGGGGGGACAGTTGTATAAGATCCAAAGGTTTACATTCATATAGTTATTAATCACCTGTTTCTAATTGGTCTGTCTCTAAAAGTGAGGGGGACGTAAAGCCCCCGTCCCCCCAGGTTGCTAAGCCCTTGCATATGGACATATTGGATATATGGAGCAAAGCCACAGCACACGCAACAACTTGATCTTCCATTGTTAAATGAATTTGATAAAAAGTGTGCAACACTTTCACGCTAGAAAGCATGTTTTTAAGCGGGAATGTAACTGATTTGCTGCAACGGCGTCTATAAATATGAGATTAATGTATCGAAATTTGACGCTCTCACTGTCGGATCTTTGAAGGCAGACATCGTTGTCGCCAGGGCGGCCAGAGCAAACTTTGACGCTCTAGCTGCCTTCAGTGTGAACGCACAGTAACTTAATCTACAACTGCATGATTCTGGATAAATTGAGTCGAAATAAATTAATTAATTTATATATTTTTTAATGATTCTTAAATGTTTAAAATCTCTTTAAACACATATAATTCATTTGAATTTATTAAAAAAATTAATCAAGAGCACTTGACTGTATATTTTAATAAATTTAAACACAGAAAATCTCACCCGTTCCATATTCTCTTACTTCCCAAGCATTTATTTTTCTAAGCAATCTCCGAACAATCCTTGTAAGTATTTCCACTCAATGCCGAACTTGCAAGTTACTTTGGAATAAATGTAAAATGTCAATTTAAATATAAAAGTGAGTTCCCAAAGTACTTGATTGACACTTTTGTAACTATAACTTTCAGGCATCTTGTGCGCTTGGTATCTGCTACTTTTGATGAAACTACCATTATTTACAGTAATGTAAACCAACCAACTAAACCAAGGTGTACAGAAGCATTGTGTTTTGATGACACTTGGAGCACACTTATGAGATTTTGCCATGTTTGACAATTAATTTCTCTGTTATAACTGACCAAAACTGAACATTAATATACTACTGAAAAAAATGTTAAAAGCTACACTATAATAACCTTGCCATATTCACTGTACAAAAGACAGGATGCGAGAGCCCTAATGGACAGTAAGCAACTGAATCTGCTCTGTCTCCATCAGGCATCCATTCCATGCTTAATTTCCCTCCAGTAATAGACTTTCAGGGAAGTATCCATGGCTTATACCCTTGAGCGATGCTCGTTTATTGGCTGTAGGTAATTAAATGTAAGGCAGCATCTTAAATGGCAAGCGAACATCGGCGTGGATTTGAGCCATGGGGTGTTTTGCCTTCCTCACCTTCAGGAATGTATCCAACGATCCATTCTCCATGTACTCTGTAATAATCATCACGGGCTTGCCTGTAGACATAAAGAAAGAAAGGGGGAAAAAAGACAAAAACATAAGATTTACCATCAGCCTAGATGGAGGGAAAAACATAAAATGTCCTAACAGATTGATGATTCTACACAAATCCACACAGAAATAAATCATGGTAATGGTGTCATTAATCGTTTATAGCTGAGACGCTGAAACACAGGGCTGAAGGAGAGGAGGATAAACTCTGGCCTCAGTCTCAGCCTCTCTCCCGGGCAGCCCCATTATTCAGCATGACAGAGCTTCATCAGAGCCTTCGCCATCAAAGACAGCAGTTAATTAACCCCGGCTAATCCGCTGAGAACCAATTAGAGAGCTTTGTTGTCATGATGGGCGGGCAGGACAGTCTGTGGGAGCCGATGGGAGGGCACTGCACCTGTTGTGCTGGGCATGAGCAGTGATGGATGGCAGGTAAGGAGAGGCAGATCTCCGGAATTCTAGACACTTTTACAATTAAAATGCACTATGTTTGTCTTTTAAATTAAGGGGCCTTCACCACCGGGCCGGATCAATTGGTACCGGGCCGCATAAGAAATCATTAATTATTTCTGTTTTAATTATTATCTGAGCCTGAATGATCTTTTATTTTGAAAAAATCTTTTATTTTAAAAAATGGCCATTTTCTCTTGCTTACATCTCGGTCACTTGAGCGCCCAAATTTAACCCACAAGAAGCAAAATGAGTAAGACGTCTTTGGCCATTTTCTTTGCTAAGGGAAAAAGGCCTAGTGAAGGATCCACAAACTGCCAAGGAATAGATCTGCAACCCATTTGTCAACAAATCAGGTGAATCCACCATGTCTGTGCAAGAAGAAGATCTTGAGATGCTGGAGATCGTCAATGACGGCATATCGCATCTTTTTTAGAGTTCAAGCAAGTTTGTTTATTTCCAATAAAGGTGAATAGCTTGCACGCGTAAGCAGTGTGACACACTCAAGCCTTCCAGACACACCGAGTTGAATGAATGACGCAAGGGCACCGCAAGTCATGTAACAAGAACTGACGATCAGCTTCAGCTTGTATGGAATATACACATTTCGGTAGACTAATTATCTCAGACAAACACAGAACACCCAAACACTGCAGTGCTTTGTAATTTTCTCCATAAAAAATTCTATCTTGTATCAGAGTGACAGCAATGTTTTGTCTTCCTCTGAGAAAATGGGAGCAACCAACAAACCATCGACCACCGACCCCCTCCCTTCCATGGTAAAATTGTTAAGTGTTGAGCAGTCTGCAGTGGTAAAAAAGTTGTGGACCACTGTTTTAAATGACAGAGGAAAAGCCCCCAAAATTGCAAAACATTGTATTAGCGATAAATCTGCATTAGGACTACAACTGAGCATTGACTGACCTGAGAAACACACACATTTAAAAAAAATGTTAACATTAGTATCATAGTTTTCTGCTTGTATAAGTTCATTAATAACTGTTACAAAACCTAGCAAGCATTTAAATGAAATGAAGTGTACGCAAGACGTATGTAAGAAAACAATTTTGTCTTTTATGACCTCGAGGTCATAAACCTCAACTAACCATCTAGTCCAAAAACAAGTTATACATTTTATGATTACACTTTGCTTCCGTATCAAAGCCTAAAAACTGGCCTAGGATATGCTACTTATATGGTAAAACATGCTAGGGTGTTAGAAATGCTAGAAATGTGTTTAAAATTACATTAAAACTTTACAAAAAATATGCTAGATTTTCAGCAAAGTAGTAAGACATACTAAGGTCATGTTGAAACATGCTAATAACGTGCCAAAATAACATTTTGTTAAAACAAAGTTTAGCAATTGTTTGAAAACACACTTAAACATGCTAAATTTGTTAGAAAAATGCGAAAACATACAGTAACTATATATTTATAACGCCTACCAACATGCTAAAGCATGTTAGCAAAGCCCTAAAATGTGGTAGAAATATGTAAACAACTTGATTAAACATAAGCTAAAATGCTTTTGACGTGTTAGCAGAATAATGCAACATATTAGCAACAGTGGCGCAAGAGCTAGCGTTGTCGCCTCACAGCAAGAAGGTTGCTGGTTTGATCCTCGGCTGGGTCAGTTGGCATTTCTGTGTGAAGTTTGCATGTTCTCCCTGTGTTCGTTAAGGTTTTCTCTGTATGCTCCGGTTTCCCCCACAGTCCAAAGACATGCGGTACAGGTGAATTGAGTAAGCTAAATTGGCCATAGTTCAATGTGTGTGAATGAGAGTGTATGGGTGTTTCCCAATGATGGGTTGCAGCTGGAGGGGCATCCGCTGCGTAAAACATATGCTGAATAAGTTGGTGGTTCGTTCTGCTGTAGCGAACCCTGATTAATAAAGGGACTAAGCCGAAAATAAAATGAATGAATTAATGAATTAGCAGCATGCTATTATTGTGTCCTAAAACATTACTTAACCTAAATCTTTTTTATTCAAACTTAAACCTTTTCTTTATCTACAGTAAAATACATAGAGACTAAAAAATCTGTGTTTATATAAGCAACATTATAAGCACACATTCTGTTATATTTCATTAAGCTGTTTTGAACAAACGAATACAGTGTACAATATAGTTTCTTCTCTAGATATCAGCCAACAGTTCAGAATAAGGAGGAAGAAAATTATAGCCTTGCTATAAGCATAAGTTATACTACTGCTGCCACCAATCTACCACAGGGCTTCATCTGCACGCCAATATCTGAAATATAGTGACAGAGTGAAATAAACAGAAAAAATGTTCCAGTGCCTTGTTGAGTCTCGGTTAACAAGCTCTGTCATATCCCTCTCAAATCCTCTGACCTAAATCCTTCACTCACAGGTCACAGGGAGTTCAACAATTTAGCGACCCTTGTTTCAGCTGACAGAAATGTCCATGTACAGATTTGATGGAACAAATCAAAACGTGACCGGCTGGGGTAAAATGACCGTGTCAAATGTGCTTGTTGATTAGTCAGGGCATATGATTCTAGTGGTGTACAGCACGTTTGCCCTTGTTAAAAGAGCATATCAGCGCTGTGTATCAACCCACGCCAAGCATAAGTAGGTCTCCAGAGCAGAGGCTTATAGGTACATGTACAGACACTGAATGTTAAGTGCATCCTGTGCTTCAGATAGCAGCGTACAAGCTATCATGCTAGCATTCAGGGGTGAATTGCTCCTTATAAATATTCACTTTTAAGCAGACAAAATGAATTGATGAGTGGAATTTTGCATTAAGCAGTGTCACCAGCAGATTGGATTGTGCGTGGGGGAAGTAAATAACCAGCACTCACTTCCACCACAGTTGAGCAAGGTACCAAACCCCACACTCAAAAAATGATGTTTGCTGTTTGTTCAAACTACTTATTTAAAATGAGCTAAAGCAACACAATTCTTGAGTTTTTTGCGGGCTAACTTAATTGTTTTATGTTCAATCCAGTTTGTACAGACTAATACATTAACCTAATTATTTCATTTTGTCCCAAGACAAATCGATTGTGTGGAACCCAGCATTTTTTTTGTTCTTGTTCTTTGTTGTGAGTCGATTTGTATAAATGTTATTTTCTCCACAATTTTATTAAAAAAAGGTTTTACTCCTTTTTTAATTTAAATCTATGGAGCGTCTGCGTGTTTGTAATTAAAGGTCAATAAAGACACAGATGTTAAAATGTAAAACAACACTTTTTAAAATATATATATATATATTAAAGAGCCCCTATTACACACTAAAAATGGTCATATTTTGGTTTTATTGGTCTCCAACAACATACTGATATGCATGCAAGGTCAAAAAACACTTTCATGGTCTTATAATATGAATTTATTTTTACCTATTATCCCAGCGACTCCCATATGAATCATTCGTATGCGATCATTTGTTCCCAAACCCCTCCTTAGCGCGAAGCTAATCTGCACTGATTTGACCGATGACAGCCTGTTGCGATTGATCGACAACGTTCAGCGCAAGACAGTAAAATGCCCAGCATGGTTTATCAAGCCCCCAGATCGCCAGTACCCGGTTCTCAACAGTGTTAATCAGACACCTCACCCCCGAAAGCAGTGCAGTTAAACACCAGCATATTGCTCTATTCTTAAGTATAGCACACATTCAGTATTAATCCACACAGCAGCAAAAGCTGAACTATTCTGAACCCTGACCACTGCACGTGTGTAGGATCAGCTAACGGTGGCCATAGCAACGACAAACTGCAGTGGAACGAGCTCACAAACGCATTTAAATCCGTAAACAAAGCAGCACACGTCGCGTTTTCAACATGGCATTAGACGCGATATGAGAATATAAAGAGTTAACCTGATACAGTACAAACGGTTACAAGTAACAAAACATGTAGATCATTTCTATTTGCAATCTTTGCTGTGGCACCTCTTGCCTGAAGTGTTATATGTTCTCAGGGCTTACCTGTACTCTGCTTTGCCCAACGATCACATTCCCAGCCGGGGGGTTGTAGCACTCACTAGCGCTCCTCCTCTGTCCTCTGACAAGCTATCTCTGCGGGCTCCCATTGCGCTCACCCTAACCCTTCGTAAGCCTTTCCAGTGCTGCGCACCAGCCCAAAGCCCAGCGTGCAGCAGCCTGCCTTTGTTTGACTGTGTGCCTAATAAACTGTCCTTATTTTGCCTGCACCCCTGGTGTATTGTCTGTCCATTACAAGATGGAGGAAGAAACTAAATCATGAGCTGTGTACTGATAGATCGCCTATTGTAAGTGTGCAGATTTCTGAAGCACTCCTTTCCCTCACACTTCCAATAATATCCAGGTAAGCACAGCGTCTTCATGACTCATGACTTCAGGATCTGTTTGTCTTTGCTGCTGTGTTAGTGGGCGGGCTGCAGGTTTAAATTTGCGCGCGCAACAATTATGTTTCATATCCACGTCACACCAAAACGGCTAAAGACTCGTTATCAAGACGATTCATTTAAACCACTATGAGTCGACTCTTTTTTAGATGAATCAATAGTTTTAAAAACTGTCCACTTTCAGATTTAAGCCTTAGCTGGATATTTCACTTCACTAAGAGCTGTGTTACACACTACATGGAAGGTCATTTTCAAAAACCCATAATAAGAGCTCTTTAATTTATCTATAAAAAAAGATGTCCAATGCCAACATTTATTCCAGTCCAGTTCTATCCACACTAGCTTAAATGCGCAATAGTTGATTGCCTTCAGAAACAATTTTTGTTAATGTTGGCTGATAATCAGACAGTACATTTCATTAACTTTTAAGCCCTTTTTTAAGACTCTTTCCATACATTTTAAAACCTTATGACCACTTTTCAACTGAAAACACTGGCGAGATTTTAACTTGCAGTATATTCGCTAAATATTAATAAAAGAAACTAATCCAAAACTAAAACATTATTCATATACTGAAAAAAATCTATTAATTCTAGCTAATTCATCAGGTTGGCACCTATAGAACTGCAGAAATAAGGGTGTTGCCTTGGTTACTGCAGTAAACAAAGCAGCATGATGTCAAATCATTTAATTGATTTCATAAACTACACAGCATCCTGATATTCGCAGATTTAATTCAGGCAAACTTTAGCACACAACCATACAATGCATAATCAACTATGATATCAAATGTAATACATTGCAAAACAGCATTTAAGACTTTTTAATACTTTTTAAGGGCCTTTATTTTTTTTTTCATAATTTGTGAAAACATAATTTGTGAAATATTAAAAAATGAAAAAAAAAAAAAAATTAAAGGGGGGCTAATAATTCTGACTTCAAGTGTATATATGACAGATCTTTGAACTTAAAAAAAACATTTTTGATTACTACACCAAAAAATATGAGGACTCAATGTGTGTCAGTGTATCAGTGTTTATTATAGAGCACACTCAGTTGTGGGCTGTTGTCCCTGTCTCTCTCAGGGACGTGTAAACACCAGCCGTGTCAGTGCTGATAAATGACTTACATTCTGCACATCTCAACTCTGGAAAGTGAGATATGCGTTTCAGTCATGGGACGTGAGCTTTATGTTTTGCGTGTGTGCACATACATGCGTGTCTCTATGAGTTTGTGAAAAACAGGTTTGATCACCCCCCCTTTGAGCATCACCACGGCAACCGGCTGGTGATACATCACCCAAAATTAAATCACTATCTCACTGAGATAAATGCCTTCCTCGACACCCCCAAACACACCCCCATGTCTCATCCAAAAAAAAAAGGTGGAAAAAATGCAATTCCTTTTACTTTTCAGAGGCAGACTAATGTAGCTGTCAACCACGGATGGGGAAAGAGGGGGAAAGGACTGCGGCGAGTTGTGTTCTGGGAATGGCACTACAACGGGTGGCCATCGCTTTATCAGAAAGACAGTTGAAGCGACGACTGGCATTGATCCTGAAAGAGCGGGTGGCCGAGTCTGTGGATCCAATCAGAGAAGCTTACCCCAACCTCCCGGAGCCTTGACCTCAGACTAACAGCCAAGCACACAGACAGAAAACATGAGTTTGGTGTGCAGTTAAACACTTAGGGCCAGATTTAACAAACAGGGCCACTTTGCAGGAGACCACATTTCCAAAACAGCACCAGTGAGGCGTGGACATTTCTGCAGATGATGTACAGACAATGGGCAAATTAGAGAACAAAGATGTAACATCTTAGTTACATATCGACTAGATGCAATAAGCACACTAAAAGTGTGCAATAAGCACTGCTAAAAGCAGTTACATTAAACAAAATAATAGTTTTATTTATTTATTTATTTATTTATTTATTTATTCATTATCTTTTCGGCTTAGTCCCTTCCAGCTGCAACCCATCACTGGGAAACATCTACACACACTCATTCACACACACACTCATACACTACGGTCGATTTTAGCATGCACAATTCACCTGTACCACATGTCTTTGGACTGTAAGGGGAAACCGGAGCACCCAGAGGAAATCCACGCAGCACGGGGAGAACATGCAAACTCCACACAGAAATGCCAACTGACCCAGCCGAGGCTCGAACCAGCGACCTTTTTGCTGTGATCTATCTATCTATCTATCTATCTATCTATCTATCTATCTATCTATCTATCTATCTATCTATCTATCTATCTATCTATCTATCTATCTATCTATCTATCTATATATCTTAACCAAAATATTTATTTATTTATTTATTTATTTATTTATTTATTTATTTATTTATTTATTTATTTATTTATTTATTTATTTATTTATTTATTTATTTATTTATTTATTTACTTATTTATTTAAACCAAATATTAATTTGTTTATTTATTCTATTTATTATTTGTATTTATTTATTTTAACCAAAATATTTATTTATTTATTTTGTTTTTTTATTTTAACAAAAATATTTATTTATTTATTTATTTATTTATTTATTTATTTATTTATTTATTTATTTATTTATTTATTTATTTAGTTAGTTAGTTAGTTAGTTAGTTAGTTAGTTAGTTAGTTAGACCAAAGAATAGACATATTAGACATTATTCACAAAATAGACAAGCTTAATATAAGTGATCACAAGACAATGACAAAAACCTTTTACATGCAAAGGTAAAATGCAAACGCTGCTATTTCCACAGAGCTTGTTCTGTTTCTGTTCAAAAGGACACGACACAAAGAGAGAGGTGTTTACAATTTATTTTTTATTATGTTCCAGATAATTATAAAAATATATATATAGCTAGCATTTGACAAAGGACAGCTTCCAGAATCTCTCCCAGTTCAGTGCTGGATTTGGCTAAAAACTCCTTAAAAGAAGGAGCAGCTCCAACCATAATAGATGAAGCTGTGGATTGTGAGCCACAACCTGAAAGTGTTTTTATTTGTTAAAATTTATCTATTACATGCATAGTTTCTAGTGTTAATGGTATGTTGTTGTAGCAAGGACATAAACGGGGATAGAAACAACAGGATATGCTGTTTTGCACCATTAACAATTTAGCTACAAATTCATATTTATCCGTCAAACCCCTGTAAACACCCACAATCTTCAGCAGCTTTGCAGTGCCTATGTGGCCGCTTTCCGTGCGTTCATCTCAAATAACGAACTCACAAAAGATATGTGAACGTTTCATATTACTTATTGCTAATATTTGTGAAAGACCAGCCTCATCTCATGAGAAAGCCTAAGTATTTTACGGTATGTCAGTTTAGTGGCTAATTTGTACAAATTTGTACGAGTTCAGTCGTACAAAAATGTACGATTTTAAAAAGGTGGCGTGACACCAAACCCCACCCCTAAAACCATCCGTCATTATGTGAACAAATCGTACTAAATTGTACAAATTAGATTGTACGAATTCATACAAATTAACGACTAAATCAAAAAGTTACAAATTGCCGTGAGATTGCATTGTAAAGACACATCAGATTTTATTCAAGAGAGCAGGGATGAGGTTCAGCTGTGTCCTCTGTCATTTTCTGTCTGATTCAGGCACAACATACAGCTAACAGATACTCTGACAGTGTTTACACAGCGCAAAAGTGCATGCTTAGTTGCGTGACACTTCCTGGTGACGTGGAGCTGATTAGCGAATCACAGCACATTATGTTACCTGACCAATCAGAGCCTCTTGAGGGCGGGCCTTTCAGAAAAACTGTGACAGTCATTTTAATGTTAGCAGAGTAGCAGCATATAATCAAAGTAAGAAATGTGAAAAAATAACGTGATTTTTTTTTTTTTAAATGAAGCACGAGCACACATTGTTTTGCATCTTATAAACACAACCAAGCCTTGAAAATACACTCTGGACCACCCCTTTAATGTGATCACACAAGCGCCCCCACCAAATATCAAATCTCTAATGCATGCGGAATTGGTTTCAAAAGCTTGGAATTTACATAGAAAACGAATTTCATCCTAAATGCTTGACTAAACTTGGTCTTAAATCTCGGGTAATAAAACAGCTCTGGTAAATCTTTTTGAAAGGTCATCTTGTGTTGATTTTGTACGTCGGTTTAAGCGCTAAAACAACCGTCAGCAATGATTACAGCAGCCGTTAAACCAATAAAACGTTCCTTATTATAGGCTTTTCGGGAAAACAAATCTGAAGGATCCACTCTTGACATTAATCTCTGGCAACCTTGAGGGGATTTTTTTAATTTCCCCTCTAATTCACGACTTATCAAGTGATCATCTAGACATCTGACGTGGCAATTTTTCCTGATAAGATATAAAAGGTTACGGCAGAACCACAAGCGCACACATATAAGCATCTTTATCCAGTAGAAACGGTGTGTTTTCTATCTCAAACACGCACAATAGAGCTCACTGAGGGCTTCCTGCATTAGCATCACACGTATTATGAACAGAGGGCAGACATATCTCTGTGATTTCACCCTCAAGACCCTTGCTTTTCTTTCTGGGTTGTTTTCTACAAAGAGATGAATATGTTTAACCCTTCGTGAACCCTCAATACTGGGATAGCAGTGGTGTACAATGAGCTCTGTGTGTGCGGGAATGAATTAGCATTGGTGGTTTAGTAAGTGTGTCCTCAGGTACAGATCTTCAGCACTGGTTGAGGTTATACATTTACATGCTGTTAGATAAAAAAAAACCCTGAGGGTGACACTAAATACGGTTTAGGTAGGATTGCAAATTACTGTTCAGCAGACAATGCAGCTGTCTGGTGCACCCACGCATATATGGTTCAGTGTTTTGTGTAATAGCAAAGGTATTGATTTTTCGTTCCCTGTATTTTGAATCATGGATTTCGTAATGTCGTGTTATGATTTCTCCAGTCAAATGATCATTCAAAAATCATAACAATATTCTGATTTGCTGGCACTATTATTGCTGTAAAGTATTTGTAGCAGAATATGCTGCCTTCTTTTCCAGGGACACCCATGCATATTTCAAAAAGACAATGCTAACCACATTCTGCACACATTACAAAGTCATGGCTGCGGAGGAACTACAGGCATTTGACTAGTCTGCCTGTAGTCCCGACCTGTCATCAATAGAGAATGTGTGGTGCATTTTGAAGCACAAAATGCGACAATGAAGACATTGTACTGTTAGCCACCTTAAGACTTGTGTGCAGGAAGAATGGGACAAAATTACATCTAAACACTTCATCACTTGGTGTCTTCAGTTACTTAATTTCTATTCTGATTTGCTGCTCAAAACAATAAAGTTGAAAACAGCTGAATAGCATACTCTGAACAGCATTTATCTGAATTAATTTTTTTTTGTGACATTATAAATGTTTTTTTTTTATCACAATCTTGGATCAATTTAAAGCAGGAGTGCCCAAAGTTTTTCTTTTTCAAAATCCAAACTCGAGGGCTGTGGGCCGAATATATAGCAAACTGTATTACAATAAATTTGCCAAGGGGAATTTGCTAATTTATTCGACAATATTTATAAAAAAAAAAAAAAAAAATAGAAAATGTTGCTTTAAATGATTATTTAATCTAGTATCATTTTAACGTTTTATAATGAACTTACTACTGTAAAAACAAACAATCCCATTTATAACACAATGGAGTTCAATGCTAAACACACTAGTCGAGCTGCTCCTGCCTTGATTTGCTCGCAGATGACTTGTGCATTGTGCTCTATCTGTCAAGTGACAGTATTTACATTATAAAAGACAGTTAGTTAATAGTCTGATTCATTAAAAACATTTAATTGAATCATTTAATTTCAGTTTTTGTAGCTCAGCAATAAAACAAAGAAACAAGATGTTATGTTAAATTCGAAATGACGATCTCTGTCAAAGGCATTAGCTTCAACCCTCTCCATCATTCTCACTCTCTTTTCTGATAGGACGTTGGGTCAAATCAAAGGTTACCATGGGCCAACTTCGGCCTGCGGGCCATACTTTGGGCATCTCTGATTTAAAGCATCCTTGCTAAATAAAAGTATTAATAATAAAATTTCTCCACCACAAAATAATATACTGATTCTAAGCTTTTGAATGGTAGAGTAGTTTATTAATACAATATTTTTTTATTTCAGATAAATGCTGATATTTAGATATTTTTTAATTAAACAATCCTGAAAAATGTCTAAACTTTTAAATAATAATAATAATAATAATGACTATGATGAAAATAATAATAAAAAATAATATTATCAATAATCACAATAATGACGATAATGATGATAATAATCAGGGCTTTACATTAACACCCACCAACTCGCCAAATGCGGATAGATTTCAGTGGTGGCGGGTAAGAGACACTCCCACTAGCCACTTTGGCTGGTTGAAAATAATTTTCCCGGATAATAATTCATAAAAGCAGGGTTCGACAATAAGGATGGTCCAATATGCATGCAAAGGCGATCTTAGAATTGAGAAGCAGCATGACTGACAAAAATAATTGCGTTCGCGTGAGCAATAAAAAAGCAGATGAATACCGAATGATGATCACTCGTGCTAACAGCTGAGGTGATGCGCGCGACTGTTTAAAATGCGTGCGCACTCTCGTTTCCTTGCGTGAAGCAACTGTGTCTAGAAACACAGCTGATGTAATCAGTTCTCTTTCAAATAGACTAGACAAAAAGTGATGATCATGCACCCACAGTCTTGCTGCTTTCAAGAGCTCCAGATTTGTATTTTTGTAAGCAGCACTGGTTGCTTTCGCTTTCACCATTATTTGAACAGAATTTTTAAGGGTCTAACATTAACCGCGTGCGTTATAATCCTTTTATTATCACACGGTATGTTTTTTTACCTGCTTTCTTTTGTGTAATGTGGTTTAATTATTATTTTTTACAATAACATTGCTTTAATAGGAGATTACTTCCCATTTACGTGTAGTTAACTGGTGATCTGGGACCTTTAGCCAGGACAGATTACTGTGCATATGTTTTGTTAAATAAAAAGTATAGTAAACAGCTATATTTTGCTTGTTTTGACACATTTAAAATTTGTGGCAAATAAATAATGAATTGTTTATGTTTGGTGTGATCAGAGATAAATTTGGTAAATTCTTCATTTTGAGCTCTGAAAATTATGTGAAATAAAAACTAATTGTAATACTATGAAACCATGACCCATTTGCTCATGAACATTTAGCAAGCTCATACACGACACAAAAAATGAAATGAATGAGGCATGTGGAGATAATACAAAATCTAAATCAAGTAATTTTAGCATGTCAAAGTCATATTTATGTGTATAAAATATATGATTTCCCAACTTTCTAAAATTGTGGTTCGTGAAAATGGCGAGTGGCTAGTAATGTTGGAAAACTACTAGCCACCGTGGTTGGTGATCAAAAAAGCTAATGTCAAGCCCTGATAAAAATAATTTAATAATAATAATAATAATAATAATAATAATAATAATAACATTAATAATAATAATAATGATAATAATAATAACAACAACAACAACAATAATAATAATAATAATAATAATAATAATAATAATAATAACAACAACAACAACAACAACACAACAACAACAATAATAATAATAATAATAACAATAATAATAATAATAATAACAATAACAATAATAATAATAATAACAATAATAACAATAATAATAATAATAAAAATAAACATTTCTTGAACATCAAATCTGTTTTACAGAACATGTAACTCGAGTAATAATGCTAAAAAAGTACAGCTTTGAATCACAGGAATACAGTACATTTTAAAATGCATATTATAATAAATTTTAAACATCAAGAATCACTTGAAATATCAAGAATCCATTGCAATATTACTACTTTTTAATGTATTTTTGGTTAAATGCAGCCCTGGAGAGCATAGAGACTTACTGACTGCAACATTTTCACAGAAATCTTTGTCCCTCGCTACTTTCGAGAAAAGATCTACAGCATGCTCAATTACGTATGTGAGCACAAAACTTATAGATCATTTAAATTAATGCCTTGTTGTCATTTTGGTTAAAAGTGTCCGAAGAAGTAAACATGACTATAAAAAATAAACAGAAATAAAAAGATAAATAAGAAGCTGTCATTGTCTCCAATGAAAAGAACAGCACATATCCAAGTCTGCTTGTGTTATGATATCTAGGACAGAGACTTAAAAGCCACATCCACTTAAACAAAGCTGTCACAGTACGTTTTCTGTCAGATGCATTTTCCACACAATCTCTTGAACTCTATATGTACTTAAAGTGGAAAATCGCTGGATGAATTTATTCCCAGTGGAGTCCCCCTGACCTACATGTTTGTATCACACGTTCAGGGGAAAAAAAAAATGAATACCTGCAACAAACTCAAGTAATCAATATCACATAACACCTCATCTGTGTAATGCAATGCCCCTGCGATTTAGCTCTAACCGGTATTGCAGGATAATCATTAAAGGAAACAGACCTTTGTTGCAGGTGATTTGACATCTAAAGTGCGTGTACGTGATAAAAATAGTCTATGACATTAGATACGAGGCGGACTGTGTAATCGGGTATAGGAAGGGAAGCGCAGCAGCTTGAGCATGTGTGTTTGTGTGGAAACCAGAGGCTTTAGATTTGGCCTGTATTCTTCTCATCAGGGCATGAGCAGTGACACCCCTTAACAAGCTCAAATCAGGCAAGCAGATTGGCCCATTCTCAATGCTGGATCACCCATTGAGTGAGGAGCCCTATTGCAAATAGAGTATTGATTTTAGACCCTGTGTTAAAGCGGTTTTATTATGGCAGTGGTTACGGTGGCAACGGCAGAAGTCAAATCTCCATATAGTCACTGTCTGGTGGAAACCTCGTATTTCAATATTTGAACTTTTCTTTTTTTCTTAACGCATTACTATTGGTTCTTAATTAGAGTGGATTGGTGCCCGTCCACTTTTTTCAGAGCTGCTGGTTCTTAGTTAGTACTGTCGAAACCAGATAGTTCTACACTGAACCAATGAAAACGCTTGTGAAAAAAATACTTGCGTGATTAAGTCCAGAAAAAAGAAAAATAATGATGATGATAATAATAATAATAATAATAATAATAATAATAATAATAATATTATTAGTTCCCAGAGATGGATTGCGGCTGGAAGGGCATCCGCTGCGTAAAATCGTGCTGGATAAGTTGGTGGTTCATTCCACTGTGGCGACCCCGCAAGGGACAGAGCCAACAAGAAAATGAATGAATGAATGAATAATATTATTAATAATAATATTAATAATAATAATAATTATTATTATTATTATTATTATTATTATTATTATTAGTAGTAGTAGTATTATTATTATTATTTATTATTATTATTATTATTATTATTATTATTATTTTTATTATTATTATTATTATTATTATTATTATTATTATTATTATTGTTGTTGTTGTTGTTGTTGTTGCTGTTGTTATTATCATTATTATTGTTGTTGTTGTTGTTATTATTATTATTATAATAATAATTATCATTATTATTATATTGTTGTTGTTATTATTATTATCATTATTGTTGTTGTTGTTGTTGTTGTTGTTGTTGTTATTATTATTATAATTATAATTATTATTATTATTATCATCATTGTTGTTGTTGTTGTTATTATTATTATTATAATTATTATTATTATTAAAAAATAAAACAAATAACAAATAAATATATAAATAAATGAATGAATGATTAAAAATAAATAAATAAATAAATAAATAAATAAATAAATAAATAAATAAATAAATAAATAAATAAATAAATAATGCATGAATCAAATAAATAAATATCATTTATTTTCAGTATATTAACATCATTTATTTGTTTGGAAAATTGTTTCCAAATTCCTGTATTGCTAGGTATCCTTATAAACACAACACAAGTCTCAAGTCTTAATATAAGTAGCTCAGAAAGAAGACGTGTATCCTTGTATTGGGTCCGTGAATTTGCTCTTAAAGTAACAACAGCTGTTAAACAGTAACTTTTGTAGAGTTAATAATTATTAATCTCTATTTGTTTATACAGTTAAACTCAAGAAATTGCTCCATGCTATTTCTTGCATACAGAGTTATTTACACTGGTCTAGCATGGGTCAAGTTTCAAACATTTTTACTTCTTTTCCAAAAATCTTACTTTCAGGTGGTTACGAGTTTAGTGATTATTTTTTTGAGTTTAGATCTCTGTTACATAACAGAGAGCAAACGTTTTTTTTTAATGGGCATTTCTCCCAGAAAAATGTGTATCTCAATCTAGATGCTCACTTTCTTGCAAAGATAATCGAAAAGCTGGACATTTGTCTTAAAATGATAAAAATCGAAAGACTTTTCAGAGAAACGATGGATGCAGTACTACTCTATAGACACTCAAGATTAATTATGAGATTAGGAAAAGTGAGCAAGTGAGCATTAAATATTTGATTCATGACTCAAATATCACAATATGTGACCTTATCCAGCAAAATGAGTCACAGTGAGCGAAAATTCAAATCTGAGACTTTGGTATTTGAAAGATTTGGTATCAAATTTGAGGTATCAATGTAAAGAGGAGACTCTATGCTTCTAAATGATTTCCTATTCCAATTCATACCTTGAATAGTTTTGAAGATTAGCCCATTTAAATTATGCTTGTCTGCCCTCTTTTACAATTGAAAGCTTGAGAAATTGGCAAAATAACGTGACAGAGCCGTGTTTTCAGTCATTTGATGAAGATTTTAATTATAAGATGCGTCTGTCTATGGCCTCTCTCGCCGAACATGACATTTGTTTTAACCTAATATGTAACTGTTGGCATCTCTGTCATGAATTCTTTAACTCTGTTAACATGTAGGACCTCTGTTCAACCTTTCTGATTTTAGTAAATCTTTGTAAAAAGTGCTTTTTAAAATATTCATTCAGATAAATACTTAAAAATATCTTGAGCTTCAGCCAGGTTTAATAGCATTTTTATGTATATATGAATTAAGCTGTAAAATAAATAGATTATCCCTTTAAATGCAATAGATTCTAAATGATATCAGCAAAAAACAGAAACTTCATTGGTATCAATGAAAAGAGGAGACACTATGCTTTTAAATGATTTCCTATTCAAACAAAGTTCATTCATTCATTCATTCATTCATTCATTCATTCATTCATTCATTCATTTTCTTTTCGGCTTAGTCCCTTTATTAATCTGGGGTCGCCACAGCGGAATGATCCGCCAACTTATCCAGCATATGTTTTTACGCAGCGGATGCCCTTCCAGCTGCAACCCATCACTGGGGAACACCCATACAGTCTCATTCACACTCATACACTACGGCCAATTTAGCTTACCCAATTCACCTGTACCGTATATCTTTGGACTTGTGGGGTAAACAGGAGCACCCGGAGGAAACTCACACGAACACGGGGAGAACATGCAAACTCCACACAGAAACGCCAACTGACCCAGCCGAGGCTCGAACCAGCGACTCTCTTGCTGTGAGGCGACTACCTACTGTGAAACCGCGTCGCCCACATGCCCGTTTTTTTGCTGATATCCTTCAGAAGCCATTGCATTTAAAGAGATAAACTATTTATTTTACAGCTTATGTTGTACTTATATACAAATGCTATTAAACCAGGCTCAAGCTTAAAATATTTTTAAGAATTTATCTTTTACAAAGATTTACCAAAATCAGAAAGGTTGAACAGAGGTGCTACATGTTAACAGCAGTGTTAGGGGTAACGCATTACAAGTAACGTGTGTTATGTAATAATATTACTTCTCTAAGTAACGATTAAATTAACGCATTACATTTAAAAAATAAGTAATAATATCTGAGTTACTCTTTTGAAAATGTAACACGAGTTACTTTTTAGTTTAATTCGCTTTTAAAAAATAAATTGCTGAATTAAAATAAAAGTCGTCACAATGAATCACGCATTCAATGCGAGAACGTGTTTATTATTTTGAAAGCATCGAAGAAAATAAAAAGTGGATTATAATCTCAATGGACAGTGTTTTTACTTAAGACAAATAGTACAAAAGTAGCAAACACATTGCTTTAAACTTTTAATAATCTGCATATACGGCATGTACAGCTCTAGGGTCAGAAAGTTCTCAGAAGATAGCATTATCCTAAAATTATTTTTTATGTGTTTTTAAAGGCAAATGTAGGTTTTAAAGTGTGATGCTAATTGCAGAACTCCTCTATTAAAAAAAGGGGGAAAAAAGTTTTGAAAGAGATCAAGCCTTAGCCAGGTAATAAAAAGTAACACAAAAGTAACTCAAAAGTAACGTAATGCTTTACTTGCCATAAAAATTACCTAAGTAAAACAACTAGTTACTCTTTTGGGGAGTACTTCAACATTGTAATGCATTACTTTCAAATGTAACTTTCCCCAACACTGGTTAACAGTGTTAAAAACTTCATAACAAAGATGCCAACAGTTAAATATTGGGTTAAAATAAATCTCGTGTTCGGTGAGAGATGTTGTACATATATACAAATGCTATTAAACCAGGCTCAAGCTCAAAATATTTTTAAGAATTTATCTGAATAAATATTTTAAAAGGCATTTTTTCTTTACAAAGATTTACTAAAATCAGAAAGGTTGAACAGAGGTGCTACATGTTAACAGCAGTGTTGGGGGTAACGCATTACAAGTAACGTGAGTTATGTAATAATATTACTTTTCTAAGTAACGAGTAAAGTAACGCATTACATTTAAAAAATAAGTAATAATATCTCAGTTACTCTTTTGAAAATGTAACACGAGTTACTTTTTAGTTTAATTCGCTTTTAAAAAATAAATTGCTGAATTAAAATAAAAGTCGTCACAATGAATCCCGCAATGCGAGAACGTGTTTATTATTTTGAAAGCATCGAAGAAAATAAAAAGTGGATTATAATCTCAATGGACAGTGTTTTTACTTAAGACAAGTAGTACAATAGTAGCAAACACATTGCTTTAAACTTTTAATAATCTGCATATACGGCATGTACAGCTCTAGGGTCAGAAAGATCTCAGAAGATAGCATTATCCTAAAATTATTTTTTATGTGTTTTTAAAGGCAAATGTAGGTTATAAAGTGTGATGCTAATTGCAGAACTCCTCTATTAAAAAAAGGGGAAAAAAGTTTTGAAAGAGATCAAGCCTTAGCCAGGTAATAAAAAGTAACACAAAAGTAACTCAAAAGTAACGTAAATTAAAAAATAAAATAAAATTACCTAAGTAAAACAACTACTTACTCTTTTGGGGAGTAACTTAATATTGTAATGCATTACTTTCAAATGTAACTTTCCCCAACACTGGTTAACAGTGTTAAAGACTTCATAACAAAGATGCCAACAGTTAAATATTGGGTTAAAATAAATCTCGTGTTCGGTGAGAGAGGCCATAGACATACGTATCTCATAATCAAAATCTTCATCAAATGACAGAAAACAAGGCTCTCCGCCAAGTTTACGACCTTTACAGCAAAAGGCACATATTTTGGCTGACTCGACATCCATGCTAACTGTTTCCACACAGACTGCTTCACAACTACACAAGACCCTATTAACTTCCTCAACATCAGTCACAGGCTGTTAAACATTTTCATCATCCACATTATCTGCTTTGAAGACTCTTTGTTTAATTACTGAAAAAAAAATAATGGTTGTTCTCATCCTGGTGTACGTAGATAAACAAGGTTTCTGCTCGGCAGTGTCAATACTGTATATACTCCTGCCAGGCAGGGCTTTAATATACAAGAAGCTAACTTATAGGATTAAAGAGATATTGAGCAGGATGCCCCGACGGCCCACTTTGTGCGATTATGAACAAAAGAACAAAAGCTGCTGTTCTTCAGCTTTACAGTCTTATTGATTTTCCAAATGGTGTTTTAACTAAATGACACATGATGTGCTTAGCACAGAGTTGCTTTCCAAGCCCTCGTTGCTGGCAAGAACAGCAGAGACCCGGAGGTACAAAACAGCCCTAAATCTGCAACATCGAGTTCACGTAATTCACCACAAGAGTCTCGGCAAGACTTTAAACTTTCATTGTCCTCTAAACAAAAGAGCGGCAGTTTTAATGAACGCTTTCTCAAAATAGCAGCCTCTTCGTTAGGAGGAAAATGCTTGAGAGCGCGATGAGAGGAGATGATAGCCTCCTCTAAATTGAATGCTTCCAGATTAGACGATTGTTGGCACATAAAGGAGGAAATGAGAGATATGGAGAGATCAGAACTTTTCCGACAAATAACCAGATAGCAATTAAAAGGGCTATTTCCAAAAGCGTTCTTTTAGTCGCACCATATCCAGCATCTACATAACAATGGAGGCAATCACAGCGAGAGGGGAGTTTGGAACGTAATTCTGATAAAGAAATGTTGATTGGGCCTCTGTTTTGGATTTGTTGATCACAAGTAGAATGAAAAAGAAAAAGAAAAAACAAAACACACAATAAAAACTACATTTACAAAGGATTATTTGTGCATTTTACTAAAATAAGCTCTGAAGGATAATATTGGAAGCTCGGAATCACTTTGGAGAATTGGTTATTTCAATAACTGAATAAACTGTTTCAATAAACTTGCTTGATTCAATAACTAAATTCAGACATCATTCAAAAGCCTCAATTTCATTGTTTCTGTTTTTTGTAGTGATGTTTTCAATTAGGTAATCAAAAAAAAAAAAAAAACTGTAACTGTGGCAGGGTTTTCAAACTAAGTTTTTTCCTTTATTACTTCTATTTTTGTTTTCCATTTTTTCTTTGATGGATACTTTGACAGAATTTTAAGCTGATTTATTAGAACTTGCTTTTTTTTTGTTCTTTCATTTGTTTTTGTTTTTTGTTTTTTGCATAAAGACAGATATATAAACAAATAATAAGGATGTATAGTTGAAGTCAAAATTATTAGCCCCCTTTGAATTTTTTTTTCTTTTTTAAATATTTGCCAGTTGATGTTTAACAGAGCAAGGAAATTTTCACAGCATGTCTGATAATAATATTTTTCTGGAGAAAGCCCCATTTAATTTTTTTCGGCTAGAATAAAAGCAGATTTAAATTTGTTTAAAAGCCATTTTAAGGTCAAAATTATTAGCCACTTTAGTAAATTTTTCGATAGTCTACAGAACAAACCATTGTTATTCAACAACTTGCCTAATTACCCTATGCTGCCTAGTTAACCTAATTAGTTAAGCCTTTAAATGTTACTTTAAGCTGTATATAAGTGTCTTTAAAATTTAGTAAAATATTATTTACTGTCATCATGGCAAACATAAAATAAATCAGTTATTAGAAATGTGTTGAAATCCATTAAACCCAAATGAAATCCATTAAATTATCCATTTCCATTAAACAGAAATTGGGGAAAAAATAAACTAGGTGGCTAATAATTTAACTCTATTAATTTCAAGTTGTTTTTTTTTTTTACTATTAGAGGAGAAACGTTAATATTTCAAGGTTTTGAAGAATCTCTGTTGTTGTTTTTGTTTTGTTTTGTTTTTGGTGCTACAGTGGATCTCATTCATAAAGAAAGTATGTTAAAGGCGAGAGCTGTAAGGAATGGATGTTTTGAGTAAGTGTTTGGAGCTAAAGGTTAGCCTCCGCAGTTCTCTTGCCTTCTCCTCGGCCCTGCAGCCACTGACCTGCAGAGCAGTGATCTGTGAAATTGCTTCTCTTCGCTGTCATACGTGTGACTGTTCACAAACCCCAAAGCCAGAGAACATGAGGCCATATGGTCAGTGACATGACCATGACTTTACCCTCACTGCATCTGGACAATGTTTAGTTACTGAAAACAAATTAAAAAAAAAAAAAAAAAAAAAAAATAATAATAATAATAATAATAAATAATAATAACAACAACAACAACAACAACAACTATTATTATTTGTTAAGTGCTTTTGTTGTTGTTGTTGATGTTGTTAAATACCAGTTTTGTATAAGTTTGTCATTTGTATCATAAATTAATTTAGGTTTTACTGTGTTTATACTTTCCCTTTTCTGTTGCATTTGAGATTTGACTTTTAGTCAGTTTGTTATTCCTGTCATGCATATGAGTTTTTTTTTAAGTTTATATAGTTTTAATGATTGTTTTTTAGTTATTTTAGTGCATAAAGTTAAACTAAATGAAAGTAACACAATATTGGCAGATAGCTTAAATAAATGTAATACATTACATGTTGTTTTACTTCAGCTGACATATATAATAAACAAAATGATAAATTTACAAAAAATTGTAAATTCAGGTATAAATACGTTTAGATGTTAATATGCCAAACGCTTTTAAAGAAGAAGATCTAAAAAAAATAAATTTATGATTATTTTCATATATATTTTTTTATAAAATACTTTTATGATTTCTTGGCAATATGTGAAATTCCAGTATTGTGTAGAATGCCTAGGAAATGTAAAGAATGATGTTTTTAGGCAAAGTATGAAATATCAGCTTTTTGTAAGATTTTGCATACTTTTCCTAGGTATTCTATATATGGGATGATTATTTTCTCAATATTATTTGCGGATGCACGCTCTGTCATCCACGCGCTCCATCAATGTTGCATATAAGATTTGCGCAAACATAAACATGTTTGTGAAAACAAATATTATGTTTTGCATTCATGCATCTTAATTTACGTGTATGAAAAGGAAGCTTTGCATTTGCGGACCAGGTGACGTGTGTGTGTAAATTGACTTTTTGCGTTTTTTAAGCTTTTCGGGAATCAAACACAAACAACTTTACATGAAAAAGCCACAGTGTTCTTATTTAATGTGTACACATTTGAGAAATATACAATCCTGCGTTACTACACTTGTGTCTGAAAAAGTTAGATTTAAATAAATGTGCAGCATTTTGTAAAAACAGAGTTGTCTTTGTGAATACACATGCTCTGTTTTGTGTACGTGAATCATAATTTGCACATGTGTGGATCAGGTGGCGCTCATTTGGATTATGAGACTGATTTTACGCAGTTTGTCGGCAAATCCACACGCACGCAACTTTGGATTCACGTGCAACTTTTGATCCGTGCAAATGTGCCAATTCAATTTAGCCAGTAAGCACTAGATGACAATCTCAGCATTGCAGAGCTGGTGTATAGAGACAGCGCATTTAGGCCACGTCCAAGCTCAGGGGGCAGGAGGGTGACTATTTGTCATTTAACTAAAAACAGATTAATATCCAAATGCTGCTGTGTGACATATGATGTACATTTTATCGTCTGTTCTTTTTTCTCATGTAGGAAGCCAACAGCCTGCAGAATGAAGAAATGGTGCTTGTTGAAAAGTGCATCATGTCTAAACAAATGTTCAATAATAATAATAATAATAATAATAATAATAATAATAATAATAATAATAATAATAATAATAATAATAATAATAATAATAATAATAATATAATAAGTTAATAATCTTCGAAATCGTCACCCAGCGCCTGCAGTTGAAGTAACAGCGGTTTATCATAAACCCTTTACCAATCATTTCTTCCACAACTGACAGCAAGAGTGAACACAGAAGCATTGTCAAATTGACAAGCAGCACCTGAATGTGTTTTAAGAATGTAAAATGCCAAATGGGACGAATTTATACTGCATTTTGAAAGCGAAACTTCAGATAACTACCTCATATACTGTACACTTATTATACGTTCAGTATTTATTACACAACGGTCTTTTCTTTACATTTATAACCCATTTTGCTCTGCCTTCTGGTCTGTTGTTGTATATTGACTTCAATTCCGTTTATATTCTAATCATTGTATTTATTTATTTATTTATTTTAGCCTCCTAGAACTGGAAGACATGATGTGATTAGAAGACTAAAAAGTCCTAAAGTGACTACTGTATGCTTAGTGGTTGGCCAGCAGCATGCAGGAATTACACTTATTACTCAGCCATACTTACATGCTATTTCAGACCGAATGTTAAGAGTAGCATGTTAAACAATATAGGGAGCGCGTCACAGGTCGTCATTGTTCAAAAATGAACCAATGTGAATATAAAACCAACTTTACCTCAGTAAAGCAGGCTAGGCGGAATAGCGCCATTTACTGATGTTTTGTTGTTAAACTAAATAAAAAATCTACATTATCAATGCTGTAAAAGGTTTTAAAAAGTTTTGATTGAGCATTTGTTTTTAGTGCTGTCACTCGTGTCTACAGTACGTGACCGCGGCTCACGTGAACGCGCAACGGCGGATCTGCATGAACGGATGCATAGTTGTTAATTAGAGATGCTACAATTCTCAATACAATATTGAACCGTTCGGTACGACATCCACGGTTCAATACGCGCTTGTGAATTGCGTTTTTTCCGGTTTTACGTTTAAATAATTTATGTGCGTTTTATTTCTCTCCAAATTGACTGTTTGTGTGTGCCTGTAAGTCTACGAGCTGAGATGAGGAAACTCCTCCCCGCGAGTAAATATTCAATCACTATGCTCTAAAGTTAGCGGGCGCTCCACCATCATTCCACACTTTAACATGGCGAGCGGCAGTGAAGTGAAGGAGCAATAAGATGCCGGTGTCTTTCAAATCCGCGGTGTTGGGACATTTCGGTTACACGTATAGACTAATCGAACGGAAACACTTCCAACATGACTGCACATCTGCGACGCCATCACCCAGCAATATCACTGTCTCAAGGCAGAATAGCAGAGATGGTAATAAAGACCTCCATAAAACAACAATCCCTCACTGAATCCTTCCAGCAAACATATCCAACTGGTTCCGAAAGACATATAAAAATAACAAAAGCAGTGTTAAGTTTAATTAAGATGGTTTATTTATATTTACTGAAGTACAAATATGTTTATTTGAAATGGTCAATTTATGTTCATTAACTTCACATGCATGTTTATTTTTAAAATGTAGGAATTTATGTGTTGCCCAGTTTGTACATAGGCTACCAGCAGCTGTGAGATTTCAGTGTTCATTTTTTTATTATACAATACACTAGGAACTAGTGTAACTTTCTTGGCTTTGAAGTAAAATAAAGGAGTATTGCAATAAATCGTTTTTATTTCTCTTTCTTACTGTTCCTATTGCCTAAGCATAGAATAACAATAAAAAAAAAAACACTTATGTGTTAAGCCATCAGAACTGACTCGAACCGAAAACCGTGTTAAAAAACCGAGGTATGTATTGAACCGTAAGCTAACTGTATTGTTGCATCCCTATTGTTAATATCTACATTTGCTGACAGACAGTTTGGGCTCCTCATCAGAATTATGGGAATTATCGGCCCGACAATATTTATTTGGACGAACATTTTTTAGTTTTATGCCTCACCCAGAATATAAAAATACATATAAATACATTTAGATCATTTACTTTAATCATTACTTTTGGAATGTGAAGAGACTTTCAACCAGCACAACAAAAAATGTTTCTGAAGACAATCACCTACTGAACCTTTAAGGTCAATATTATTAGCCCCTTTAAGCTATATTTTTTTCGATAGTCTACAGAACAAGTCATCAATATATAACAACTTGCCTAATAACCCCAACCTGCCTAGTTAACCTAATTAAGTAACAATATCTTGCAATCTCCAAATGTTTGAAATGAGAAAGCATAATTGTACATTTATAACCCCTCTATCTTTTTTCCTACAAATTCATTCATTTCCCCCACTAAACCATCAGCTAAACTTCCTTTTACCCTGTCAAAAGCGGTCTATTTTTAGACTCCAGAAGCACACTGGTCTATTCCACGAACACAGAGGTCAAAGTGCAGCCCAATGTTGAATGCATTACTCTCACTTAAACCGCTACTCTGTTCTTCCAAGTAGATACTGAACCGGGCTTTAACCCTGGAGCCCCTGATATTTGCTCAGAACATAAATACACCACTTATAACTGGAAGACAGGCAATTAGGCAGCGTCTGCCTTTTGGAAATGAAAAGCAAACTCGATTTACGGAGAAAAGAGTTCTGTAAACTGCACAAACCAATGCTAACAAAAGGTCAAAATTAGCATGGCGCATTAGAAAGACCAGAGCGAAAAATGAATAAGAAATGTTGAGACTTCGCTCTTCGTATGTGCGCTGTTGAATATTTATGACACTTAAAACACATCCAATTAACTATTTAAATGATTAATATTCATGCGGTCATAAATATGCATACTGTCATTGTTGCGCTCTATAGGAAGTGCGCAGGGCCGTGGATGTGTGTTCAGTTATAATGACGCACTAAAGAAAGGCTTTTTGTTTGGCGTCTGCTGAAAGCTGAAGTTGGACGATAAGCTTTGCCCATTACTGATGAGATAATGAGATTCGAACACACATAACACTGTGTAAGTCTATCTCTGCCTGCGATTAAGATCCAATTTAGACAACGGCGACAGGCCACAAAACACACAAGCTCAACACGGCAGTCAAAAGATTGGAGAAATAGGCGATATAAACACAAAGAATATTATACGATTACAAATTTGTTTGAACATTATTGATTTTTTTAGTTGTGACGATGTTAAAATACAGCATTATTTAAAGGTTAGCATAACAATCTTAAAGGGATATTTCGCACAAAGCTGAAAATACCGTCATAATTTACTCAACCTTTACTTGTCACGAACCTGTTTGAGTTAATTTTTTCTGTTGAACACAAAATAAGTTACTTTGAAAAATGTTGGAATCCGGTAACCATTGATAACAATATCGTTTGTGTTTTCTGGTCCGTGTATCATCCATTCATTCAATTATTCTATTTATTCTGGAAAATGAAACACCTGAAAAACAATATCAATATTTCGTTTAACTGTTTATTCTATAGGCACAAATAAAGCTCATCTGTTATCCTGTTTTAACTCAAAACGGAGAATTAAAACAAACTCAAAACACAAAACGAAATACCGAGTTAAAAAACAGTGCATTTAATCGTTTATTCGTTTGATCATAAAACAAACACCAAAAAATTTTGATTTCAACGTTTGGGAGTGCACGAGAGGGAGATGCCTCTTTTTCTGCCGACTGTTCAATAGCTATGAGGCTGTAGGATTTAAATCAAACTTCGCTTATCAACACATACAAAAAACATATACACCTATAAATTACTCACATATACACCTATACTATTGTAGTATAATATAACATCCATAATATTGGATGTTCAAAACAATATTAATGAAACTTGCATATATACATAAACTTGATGCATGCATACACCCACATACACACGCACACACATATTCGCTAAATGCAAACACACCTATACACACTGCATATACATACTGTAGCCTATATAAACTCGATCCTTGCATAAACATGCACATACATATAAACAAGCAGCATGCAAACACACCTATACTCGCATATAGCCTACATATAAACTTGATCTATGCGTAAGCACCTATAAACTCTTGCATATCAATAAACTCAATGCGTGTATAAACACCTAAATAACACTCGTGCAAACATACAAAATAAAATCCAGAAACATACATATAATTGATCACAAATCAGGTTGCTTATGAACAAGAAAAAATATGATTAATAGAGGTATTACATCTGTTAAATAATGAAAATATATATAAAACAATATAAAATATTACATCAATAGACTACATAAAATATGTAAGAAAACCTTTCAATGTATTTAGGTAATTACATACACAAATAGAAATGGACAGATAGGATGTCCAATATCTACGGTTTTAAGGCTGATTTAAAGATTTAGAAACCCTTAAAGGACGGTCAAGTCGAAAAGCAACCAGAAAAACTCAAACAAACTAAACTCCTCGTTTCTATTGCAAAAATTAATGTAGCCATACCCTACTTGGTTTTTATTATTATAATTATTATTATTTTCCTGTTTTGTTTTTAAGATGTGGATGTCAGAATTGCAAGCTTTTGGTATGGTTTTGATAAACCCGCTCTATATGTTTCATAACTATATTTTATGGCACCTGGCATCCAGGTTTTTTAAATAAACAAATAAACTAATAATTGCACAATTTTTTTAACTCGTTATTTAATTTTGTTTTGTGTTTGTTTTTATTCTCTGTTTTGAGTTAAAACAGGATAACAGATGAGCTTTCGTTTTGTTTTTTGTGTCTACAGAATAAACAGTAAAACAAAAAAATTTACTGTTTTTCTGGTGTTCCGTTTTCCAGAATAAATAGAATATTCAAATGAACAGATGATACGCATACCTTTTCTACTATGGAAGTTAATGATTACAGGTTTAACAGAATAAAGAAACTCATAAAGCTTTGGAACCACATGAGTATTTACATGAGTAAATAGTGAGTCAATTTTCATGTTTGGGTGAACTACCCCTTAAAATGTTATTTTGCATTAGCTATTGAAAAACGTTCATTTGTACTGTCCTTCGTGTTGCTGAATTTCTACACTTCACAGTATACAATTTGCTAACCAAAATAAAAAGAAACAGTTTTCAGACATTTCAAGGGTGTGTTCATACTTTTGCAAGGTTTGATTTAATTTAAGTCTTCAGTTAACTCTGTATCTCATTTAATACAGCTTGCATTCTTTTCTTTTTTGAACCAAACAGAGACAGTACAGTATGTGTTTAGTCATGTTTAAACTGCTCTACAATCCATCAGCAGAAGCTAGTCTTTGTCCTCCAGTGGTTTTGTTGGAGGATTGAGCTCAGAGGCATTTAGGTGGAACAGGCAAGCACACCTCCATCTGCCTCTTCATCACCACACCATCCAAACACCAACGTGAGCAGTGTGACGGAAGAGTGTTGCTGGTGCAGTCACAATAATCAGATACTGTCAGCATTGTGCTACTCAACCACAATGAAGAAAAAAATCATATTTCCCCACAATGTTCACAAATATTTCCCAAGGGATAGGATATTTTCACAGCATTCCCCTATAATATTTTTTTCTACTGGAGAAAGTCTTATTTTGTTTAGTTTGGCTGGAATAAAAGCAGTTTTTACATTTTTTAAAACTATTTTAGGGTTAATATTATTAGCCCCTTTAGGATTTTTTTTTCAATTGGCTACAGAACAAACCAATTGTGTCTTGTTAATTCATCAATGCATTCATAATGTATCAACAATAAGTTAGTCATAAGGTTATCTATAAGCTAATTTGTGCTCCAAAAGACAAGATCCACATTCAGACAATATAACCATTCAAAACAGCTTCCCAATTATAAAAATCGGGTGGTTTGAAAGACCCACCCCTCACTGACATAGGTCCACAATTTGTCCCAAATTGAGCTCATTTGCTACGCCATCATAAGTAGTGAAAATAACCCATAACTCATCAAAAAAGACTTTAAAACCAAGCGGAATGTTGGCCGTCACACCGGTGTGACATCAGATAATCATTTTGGCCAATGCAAACAATTTTTTTTTTTCAACATCTGGCTGTGCAAGAAAACATGCAATATGATTTATGTGAAGTAAGCTTCTGCTACTGTATTGCTGTTAAATAGAGAAAACATTTTACAAGTAACTTTTATTATAAATCTGGGACCTTATTCTTGAAACAAAAATAAATTACCGTATGTTTTAATTTTTTATTATTCGAAGGCCCAAATTCTAACCGAGGAATGTTGAATGCACCGGTCACCGGTTAGTTATTTGTCTAACAAATGACAATGCACTACTTTTTTATTTAAAACTTTAACAGATTTGTATTTCATATTTCATTATTCTAAATGTTGGTGCATTAAAAAGTGTGGTTAAAATGTCACTAAAGTAAATAGAAAATGAGGCGAATAACTGTAAAAAGGTCCACATTTTGAGAAAAAAAAGAACCACCCCTTACACGAGGCTGGCTACGGGCTTGGTTATCCACGCCCAATACAGTACCTCAGACAGACGTAATCTGAGAATTTAACTGAAAACAAACATGTAGTCCATTTTCAGATTACAATTAAAGATTACAAGGGCAAACAACTTTTTTTTTTCTTAATGGCGTGCACAGATGAATTGTTCACAACAAAACTAGCAATGTGAGCGAACAAAATCAATACAGTTAGTTTTAATTTCATGAGTACTTTAAGCATCTCATCAGATCTTCTGACCAATCAAATGCCCTCTATTATTTAAAGCACCACACCATCTGCTCCAGCACACACACGCTGTCCATTTCAGCCCAGAGAAACAATAGCTTATGAGCGAGTTGACACAGGCTGTAAAAAACATGCCAAACCCATATGAAATACACTGAATGCTGTATTTTAAAGTGGTTTAAACAGTTAAGACAGACTCTAAACGGTTAGACTCATCATTGCTTTTATAGACACTGGCTGTCATGAGTCAGATGTGGCTAAATGGCTAAGCTAATTAGCTCAACAACTCTGGTACAGCTGTGATATAAACAAACATAAACAAAATGCTACTGGCCATTTTAAATAAATAGAAGGAGCTCATTGATATGGCCCACCCTATAATAATGATATAATGAAAAAAAGCATCCCACATTGAACAAAGCTGAGCATTTCAAGTCATTTCAGGCCACCTATAAAAATTTCAGTCTCTCGTTTTACAAGCTGTTGGACGAAGGTGAACACTTACATCTGGTGACGACTCCCTCCAGTCGGATGATGTTGGGATGGTCGAACTGGCCCATGATGCTGGCCTCGCTCAGGAAGTCCCGCCTCTGCTTCTCTGAATATCCTGCTTTCAGGCTCTTGATAGCCACATAGATTTCCCTCTTGCTGGGGAGCTTCAGACGGCCACTGCATACCTCACCAAACTCACCTGAGGAGTCAAACAAAGACATCGTCAGCACATTGGCTAAGATTTAAGCTTAAGCTTAAGACTTTTTAGGATATATATATATATATATATATATATATATATATATATATATATATATATATATATATATATATATATATATGAAAATGAAAATGAAAATCAAATAATCCAGAAAGCTTTATATCAGAGTTGTTAAATTGAGAATGAGACTGGGCAAAGCTCTATTATTTGATGAATAATATATCAGTCAAACATGTCTTGGTTAAACATGTGTCCCCTTCTCTCAGTCTCACACACATTATTTTTCCATGATATCGTCTAATTCAGAGCTTCTAAAGCCCTAAAGAACTCTATTGCACACTATTGCAAGCAGATGAAGAAAACGAGGAAATGAGACATCGAGAGAAAGGAAGAAGCAGGATAAAAGACAAAAAAAATAAAAAATGGAGAAACAGACACTTGCTCATAGAAAAAGCATATGCTGAGGAAAATGATATTTCAAAGCCAAGTTCAGAAGCAGAGATATATGGCATTAACAGCTCAGTATTTCAAACAGCAGCTTTGTGTGTGAGGATTACAGTCGGCAGACGCTCTATAATTAGGGCAAATAGAAACCTCTGTTATTTTGACATATATTAGCACACAACTGCACTTTCACTCGCTCGAAAAACAAAGAGTTTTATACAATGAACAAAAAACAGATGTAAAAAAAAAAAATAGAAAATTAAATGATTTGTATAATGTATAAAGCTATGGGGGGAAAAAGTGACCACTTGAAAACTCTCCTTGGATTTGTTTATTTTGATTTACTGGATTTGTTATGTTTGAGTAAAATAGTAATATTTATTTTGTTCTACAAATATTTGACAAAATTTCCTCCAAACTTCCTCCAAATTATTTTTCTTTCTTTTTGTATTTATTTATTTATTTATTTATTTGTTTGCTTGTTTATTTTATTTTTTATTTTATTTGTTTTTTTTTGTTTTTTTTTCAGATAAAGGCCAGAATAATAATTTTAAATGTTTTTATTTGTTATTGAAAAGCAGGATTACATCAGGTATTAATTTCTTCACTATGAGGCAAAAAAATTATATAAAAAATTATATAATTTTTATAATGTGTAAGGCTATGGGGAAAAATGACCACTTGAAAACTCTCCCGGGATTTGTTTATTTGGATTTACTGGATTTGTTAAGTTTGAGTAAAATATTAATATTTATTTTGTTCTACAAATTTCCCACCCCCAAATTTCAAATAACAATATTTATTTATTTATTTATTTATAAAATTTGTCAAAACATTTTCTGTTGTTATTGAAAAGCAGGGTTACTTCAGCCGGTAATGCTTTCTTAACTTTGCTTCTTAAAAATTGCTCTAAATGACAAAATTTGTATGTAAAATTCAGAAAAGTCTAAATTCATACTCAAACACATATCTGTGAATTGTAAATCCAGATAAGTATGAATTTTCAAGTGGTCTCCATTTTATTTATTTATTTATTTTTTTTTCAGGTTTTATTTTCTATATCTGATCTACAGAAGAGTCTCACCTGCCCCTATAACTCTCTCTATACGTATAGTGGAGGCATCAATTTCCTTGGCAAAATCCCGGACGGCTTGATTTGGGTCCTCGTAAGTGTGCGGGTGAATGTACGTCCTGCTTCCTGGCAGTTTCACTGCAATAAGTAAGAAAAGAGATCACACATGAGGGATTTTGAGCCCAAATGAATGCCAAGACATGACAGCATCATAAACCAAAAGAGTCTTCTAAAAAAATGTATAAAAAAGATAAACTCCATGTTGATGTAGAACAGGTTTGTGATTTATTTCACAGCTGAGGCTGGAAAAGAAACCTTTTACATTTATGTTACCGATAAAAACAGTCGTTTATTTTGACAATCTAATAATGTTTTGTGTATGTGGGTTATGTTGGCCATCATACCTCTGCCGTTCTGAAACTGCATTTTTTCTTCATCTGGATCTTGCTTTGCTTTAATGTAGCCACAATGTCTGAAACGCATAAAAAAAGACAAGCATCTTCTATAAAAAGGTATATTTTATAAACAAGCCATAAACTTGCCATTCTGGACTCTATGAGAATGAAGAAAAGATTATGATTTTTTCCATGCTTCTGAAGAACATGAAATTTCCTTCATATATTCAACTCAGCTAAAACATCAATCACTGTTTTACAGTACGCATACACAGCCTTAAAGGGATAGTCCATCCAAAAATATTTTTCTCATTATTTACTCAACCTCCACTTGTTACAAATCTGTTTGGGTTTCTTTCTTCTGTTGAACACAAAAATAGATATATTGAAGAAAGTTGCAGCCATTGAATTCCATAGTATTTTTGTTCCTACTATGAATGTCAATAGCTGCTGCTCTAACATTCTTCAGAATATATTGTTTTGTGGAGAAGAAATGATGAAGAAATTGCTATTTTTGCTTAAACTAAATCAATCCTGCAAAACCAAAATGTACAATGTTTATTTTTTTCTAGCACACTGTTATTCTTTAGGTGAATAATTATTCTGTTTATGTTAATCCACTCAAAAAAAAAAAAAAAAAAAAACTGTTGTTTTAGTAATCTTCAATAACAGTCTGACCATTTGCCTCTGCGTTTGGAGAGGCAGTCCATCTGTTAACATCAGTTAGACAACTTCAGCCACAATATTCTTAACCACGCCTCTCTTACAGTTAATATGCTAAAAGGGAATGGTGCACAAAAGTCCCACCCCCTACTCAATATTCAGATTAAGTTGGAATTACATAAACACACTGAAAAAAGTCTCAGCAGCTTTGATAGTTTTTTCTATATTCTGAAGATTTTGTTCTGATGGCTTTGTGTTCATACATAACTTGTCAAACTATATACAACATTTTATTTACAAAATAAGTGAAAATATTTTTTTTCTGTCTGTTTGCAGTATTTTGCTGATTTAAAGAGTGATAAAAAGAGTTTCCCAAAAATTTTAATATATAGAAAAACAGAGAAATGTTAGATTTGCTAGAAACATCTAAATTAGCACATATATTTAATTAAATAATTCCTCATTTGCATGTTTAAAAAATGGTTCATTCCACTGCAGTGACTCCTGATAAATAAGGGACTACATTGAAGGAAAATATATGAATGAATGCATGTTTAAACATTTTAATGACTTAATGACACTTTTAATATGAAAGCAAAAATCTATTATTATTTTACTCAATCTTCTGACATGGTGATTTATGAAACAAAGGGACTAAGCCGAAAAGAAAATGAATGAATGAATGATTTATGAAATTGGAATCTCCAGACACAAATTGATAGAATGATATAAAAAGAATAACTTTAATGTGAATTTTAGATGTTGCTTTTCTATTGGACTAAAACAACAACAACAAAAACATCCAAAAAGCCCAAAATCTCAAATTTGACAGGAGCATAAAAAAAATAAATCAGTTTTGTCAGTAGTGTCTCGCCTTAATTGGGTCTGAATGAGTATGCAACCTAAACCAAGAATAAAAGTGTTCAAATGAGAGTCTGAATAAGTGCATGCCCTGATAAAACTTCTGTGTGTGTTTGTGTGTGTGTGTGTGTGTGTGTGTGTGTGTGTGTGTGTGTGTGTGTGTGTGTGTGTGTGTGTGTGTGTGTGTGTGTGTGTGTGTGTGTGTGTGTGTGTGTAGTAGCACATCTGTGAGTATAGTCTCTGAGGGCACGTTGGAATGTCTAAAAATACCCACTGGTGTTCTGGGTCTCCGTGGGTGCGATTTGGAAACCGTCTGCCTTTGCCTGCAGCAATATAGTGCAACACACCCAGTATAAAAGCTCCTAAAGGCACAGCAACATTTTAAACATCACGGCAAAACAACAGCCCCCCTCACAGTCATTTGTTAACTAATTGCAGTCGCAATTTCCGCATAAAAGACCCCTGAAGCTTGTCTTCTGATGGAACATGGTAATTGCAATTAAAAAATAACAGCAGTTTCACATCTGAACAAGTTCACCTTTTCATAAAATCATTGGATGAGATATATAAACATAAATGTATAACACTAAATGGGCAACATGAAGTTAAAGGAATAGTTCACCCCCAAAAAAGGAACATTTACTCACTATTTACTTTCTTGCATATGCTTCCAAACCTTTGCGAGTTTCCTTTTTTTTCTGTTGGACACAAAATGCTAGAAACCAGTACCCATTGACTTCCATAGTAGGAAAAACAAATATTCTACTATGGAAATCGCTCTGGTTACTAAAGTAACCCTCGTTCACATAGTAAATGCTATGTGGAAAAACTTCCACTATGGGGATTTCGTCAGAATCCAATCATCTGAAAGAGTATAAAAACGGGCCAATGAAATGCCAATGAGTTGGCGGCGTCAGCGTGCACAGCTGTCTTAAATGACAATCAGCCTGGCATAAAAGGCTAGCATGTGCTCAGCAACGACATCCTTTTCTAGCTGAAGAGGCTTTCACACTCAACAGCTAAGGGACAATCGTTGTGGCGAAGGAACATAGCATTTCCGTTCCCCCCCTCGGGGAACGAGGGTTACTTTAGTAACCAGAGCGTTCCCCTTCGGGAGGGGAACTTCAATGCTATGTGGAAAAACTTCCACTATGGGGAAATTTATGGAAAGCGCCACAACGAAAGAACCTTACCATGTCTCCAGTGAGGGGCGCGCCACGCAGCAGTACGAGCGCACCTGCATCGCTGGAGACACAGTCCTCCAACGTGTCCCCTGGCCCTTACTTACCTTACTTACCTTTTCTGGTTTAGATATATTTTTCGGGGAGTCGTAAAAATACACCTAGTTAGTTTCTAGGAATTTTTAAATACGACAGTACGTTGGGAAAGCGTTCAGTCCCGATAGGGAGGACGCTGCGGAGGCCACCTGCTGCCCGGAGGGGGAGACCTGGTGGCAAATAGCGTATGGACTAGCCCTGAGAAGGGGGAGTGCACATACGAAGAGGTGGTTAGCGGGGAGGGAAGACACGAGCCCGCCTAGGAGGGGGGACTACAAATCGTGGCTGAGTGAGCGTATGGGATCGCCAGCGGGGATCGCACATAGCAGGCACCTATACCCAGAACGCGGGATGACCAGCGGGCATACCTACAACGTAATGGGCCAACATTTGACTGCTCCGCTGAGTCAGATGCTGGGGGCCTCGGAGGAACTCTGCAGGGTTCGCCGAGTGGGGAACTCAACTGACAAAGCGAGAAAAGCGCACGTATCTCTGTGTTAGAGAGAAAGGCGCAGCAAGCGTTTTACAACACCTAACCGAATTTCCTCATTCACCGCTCGTGAGGAAATCAGTTCACTCGAAGATAAATCTCACAAATGTTCAGGTGTCGCCCAGCCCGCAGCTCTACAATGTCTGTTAGAGAGGCGCCGCGTGCTAACGCCCAAAAGGATGCGTGCTCCGAGTGGAGCGCGCTCCTCCTGGGGGACACGGCTCGCCCTAGCTCGATGAGCGAGGGAGATGGCATTCACTGTTCAGTGGGCCAACCTCTGTTTAGATACAGCACTTCCCTTCTGCCGATCACCGTAACAGATAAAGAGCTGCTCAGAGGATCTAAGCTCTGAGTACGGTCCGTATAATATGCAAAGCGCGAACAGGACACAGCAATAAGGGGCTGGGTCTGCCTCCTCCGTGGGCAGCGCTTGCAGGTTCACTACATAGTTTAAACGAGCGCTGTAGGAACCTAGGGCACCTAGGTGGGGCCGGGGTCTCAGGTAAACGTGAGAGTGGGCCGGCCCAAAACGCTGGCACATTTCGCTGACCGAAAATGCCTCCAGATACCCGCCCATTTGACCGATGCCAACGCAACCAGCAGAGCTGTCTACCTGGACAGAAATCATATAGATACTGAGTCGAGTGATCGAGCAGACCTCTCCTAAGAGAGATCTTCAAATGGGTAAGAGAGGGGACAGGATATATATCCTTGTCTCGCGCCTCTGGGGACTGGATGATGAGGCGATGCTTTCCCAGCGCGTCGCCATCGCCGCATCCTCAGAGCGGGGATGATCGCCACGCCAACCCCTCAGTGCGGAGGGGACAGCCTTGGCTCCAGCCAACTGAAGGAGGATAGCATCACACTGATCTGGCATGTTTGGGGTTTCCTTCTCGGAGAGAAGTACACCACACAGCGAATAGACTCCACATCAGGGCATAGGCATGCCTCATAGAGGGTGCTCTAGGCCTGAGTGATGGTGTTAACCACCTAACGGTAGGTCACCTAAGTCCTCTCCGCGCTCCATCTATGGGACACACGTGATGTCCATAAAACTAGGCGCGGGTGCCAAACGGTGCCTGTCCCCAAAGAAGAAGTTTCTTCCAGGGGACATGCCAGGGAGGGGCCATCACGAGGAGAGAGCTAGAATACAGGTTTGATTGGGCCTGAGAGGCGCAATGCATAGACCTGTTCCTCGTCCTCCCTGACTTTACACAGCATCTGTGCGAGTAGGCTCACTGGAGAAATGCGTATTACGCACGCCCCGGGGCCAGCTGTGTAGCCAGTGCGCAGAACGCACCCATAACAGCTGGACAGTCGGGGGTGGAGTCTCCATTCTCCCAGGCGAACTGCCGTGAGAGCGCAGCGGCTGCACGGTTGAGCTCGGCGGGGAAAAAATGGAATGCAGCGATTGCGCCGCGTATGACTCCGGGGGAGCAGACGGCGAGCGAGCTGAGACATGCGGCGACAGCGAATATCTCCCTTGCGGTTGATATACAACCATCGCCACCCGTGCTGTTCGTCCTGACCAGCACGTGTTTCCCTTCTAACACCGGTAAAAAACGGTGCAGCGTGAGATACACTGCCAACAGCTCCAGGCAGTTAAGATGCCAATGCAACCAGCTTCCTACCACGGAACCACAGCTGCATGCCCGCAACACACAGCCCCCCAGCGCGAACTGGAAGCATCCGTCAAACGACGACATGCCTGGACGCTTGTTCTAGAGGCCCGCGGGCCTGGTAGAACACAGGGTCCATCCAGAGGCTGAGGGCGCGGCGACACAGCGGAGTGACAGTCACCCGGTGCGCGCCTCGCGTGCCATGCGCGTCTAGGGACCCGATCGTGAAGCAAATGCTGAAGTGGTCTCATATGGAGCATCCGAGCGGCGAGACCGCGGCTGCGGATGTCATATGCTCCAGGAGCCTCTGAAATAATATCAGTGGGACCACATATTCCTGTCGAACTCTCTCAGACAGGCCAGCATCAGCCCGGCGCGCTCTCGGGGGAGGCGCGCCGTCATGGTGATCGAGTCCAGCTCCAACCCGAGAAAAGAGTTGCTCTGCACGGGGGCGAGGCTGCTCTTTTCTCGGTTGACCTGAAACCCCAATTGGTCGAAGTGCCAAAACACCCTGTCTCTGTGCGTAATCAATTAATCCCGCGAGCGCGCTGAAATCAGCCAGTCGCTTGAGATAATTGAGTATGCGGATGCCCGCAAGCCGAAGCTGGGGCACCCTCCGCGAGCTTGGTAAAAACCCGCGGAGACAGAGAGAGCCAAAAGGGGAGGACTTGTACCGCCAGACTCGACTTCAGACGCAAACCGCAGGAAACTGACGGTGGCGTGGAAGTATGGAGACATGAAAATACGCGTCCTTCAGGTCTACTGCTGCAGACCAATCCCGAGGACGAACGCTCCGGAGGGTGCGCTTCTGCGTAAGCATTCTGAACGGCAGCTTGTGAAGCCAGCGGTTCAAAACGCGCAGAACGAGGATTGGCCGTAGCCCACCGCTCTTTTTGGGTACGATGAAGTGCGGGCTGTAAACCCGCTCTCCATCCCGGCTGGAGGGACCGGTTCGATTGCATCCTTCGCCAGGAGGACAGCAATCTCCTCTCGCAGACAGGGGCGGACGCAGGGCTGACCCTGGTGAAATACACACCCGTGAACTTGGGAGGGCCGTTTCGCGAACTGAATCGCGTAGCCGAGTCTGATCGCGCGGATGAGCCATTGCGATGGGCTGGCCCGCGCTAACCAGGCAGGCAGAGCCCTCGCAAGTGGCTTCGTCCGCACGATCGCTGACGTACCAGCGGTGGGGCAGCGCGGAGTAGGTGGGCTCAACCGGGAAGCACTGGGGTCCCACAGGAGAGCAGGAGGCAAGAGCTTCACTCTTGTCTTGCACCCGTACTCCGGAGGTGGGGCTGGGAGGGGGAGAGAAAGGAGACCGTTCTCTCTCGCTCCGTGAGCCACTGGCGAAGTGCACCGATCCTGCGAGCTGGAAAGCATAGCATCCCAGACTGGCAGTGTTCGGGCTGTCACATCCGGGGAAGGGAAAAAATGCTCTTTCTCTGAGGTTTTGATAGCGTTTTTTAACGCTGTTTAGAAGAAGAGCCCCGCCCTCCAGCGGGGAAAGAGCAAATTTCCTCCTCTCCAGATGGCCCGTCTCAGGGACGCTTCGCGGTTCGTTTACCGAACTTAGCGGCGCCCTGGGGCGGGGAGCGCTGGTTGCCTGCGAGATGCTCGGCGCAGCCGCTTGGCCAGAGGCGCAGGCGGGGGCGACCGAGCAAAGCCGCAGGCGGGCGCTCTCGGCGTGAAGCAGTGGATGTGGATGGCTCGGCGGGGAGGAGCGGTTTTACGATCCCGCCGAGAGATGGTATTACCCATCGCCTCCGACTGCTCGCTCACCGGCGTGAATTCCTGGGCGAATTCACTGACGGTGTCGCCGAACAGGCCAGCCTGGGATATGGGTGAGCTAAGAAAGCGAACTTTGTCAGCATCACGCAGATCACCAGGTTTAGCCCGTGGTGGCGTTCCTGGGCCACTAATGTGACCATCGTCCTTCCCTGGGGCACACACAGCCGACTTCAGTCGATTGCTGTGCGGAGCTCATGCTCAGTCCTGGGTCGGAACCATCCCCGCGCAGCTGGGCCAGCGCCTGCGCTAGGGAGCGCTGGTAGGTGGCCGTAGCATGCATGGTGAGGGCGGAGGCACACGCAGCGCACTGCGTGGGCTTCCTGTGCACATCCAGGAAGAAGGGGACGTGGAGGCTTAGAAGGTCTTGCCTTCTTTATCTCCTCCACATCACACCCCTCTAGTCGGTCCGTCCGCGGGGCTGGGGGATAAACCATCTCCAGACCCACAGCCGAAACAGCCTGGGAAGCACGGCTGCAAAGTCTGCTTCTGGATTCGACGCCACGCCCATCATCCCGGAGGAAAAGAGCAGGTTCGAATCCTCATCAGACAATGACAACCAACCCTCCAAGGATGGTGAGGATGAAAGCGCACGCAGATCGGGCAGAAAAAAGTGCCCTTCAAGACTGCGTGAGCTTACTGCGCACTTTCCGGGAAGAAGGGGACGGAAGGCTTAGAAGGTCTTGCCTTCTTATATCCTCCACATAACACCCATCTAGTCGGTCCGGCCGCGGGGCTGGGGGATAAACCATCACCAGACCCACGGCCGAAACAGCCCGGGAAAGCACGGCCATCATGTCTGCTTTTTAGATGCCAACACCGTGCTCTCCACCCCGGAGGGAGGGAGCGAGCGGGTTCGCATCCTCATCAGACAATGACAGCCCATCCTCCGATGCAGCGATGGACATCTGATCCTCGGTGTCATCAAGTGAGAGGGCGACCACCCGAGGATGGAGCGCTTCTCTCACCTGAAGCTTGGATGGAGCGCGTGGAGGAGCGAGAGGTCCGCGAGCCCGAGGGCGGCGGATTTACTCCCACTGAAACCCTCAGATCTGCCCGAGTGCCAACCGCAGTGCGGGGGACAACTGGGGTGGGTCGCTCTTTTGCAAGAGCGAGCCGCGATCTTAACTGCGCAGCAGACATGACATCACAATGATGGCATGCACTGCCCGCGAGCACCGCATCAACATGCTGGACCCCCAGACATGAAACGCAGTGCTCGTGCCCATCATCCGGGGACAGGAAACCACCGCAACCAGAAACGCACGGTCGGAGCAACGTCTTGAAAAAGACGTGCTGCACAACCGTGTTGCTCTTTTAGGAAACTTGCTTCCTATATACATACCGCTCTTGGAGGACCGGACCCAAAGGACGCCAGGCAAGGGAGAACAACCCAGCTCGACCATCTGCCACTGCGTATACGCGCTCTGGACCGGGAGAAGCTGCTTCTCGATCTCCCTCTGTAGACACAGGTTGGAGATACCCTCATAGACTCTCTCAGAAGCTCGTGAAAGGCTCTGAAAGCGAAAAGGATGTCGTTGCTGAGCACATGCTAGCCTTTTATGCCAGGCTGATTGTCATTTAAGACAGCTGTGCACGCTGACGCCGCCAACTCATTGGCATTTCATTGGCCCGTTTTTATACTCTTTCAGATGATTGGATTCTGACGAAATCCCCATAGTGGAAGTTTTTCCACATAGCATTGAAGTTCCCCTCCCGAAGGGGAACAATGGTTACTGGTTTCCAACATCTTTCAAAATAATTTATTTTGTATTCAACTGAAGAAAGAAACTCAAACAGGTTTGTGACAAGTAAGGGGTGAGTGATGACAAAATTTTCAGTTTGGACTGAACTATCGCTTTATGGAAATGAATCAATGAATAAATGAACAAATGAATGAATGAATGAATGAATGAACGGATGCATTAACAAATGCACGAATGAACGAACAAATGAATCGATAGATGGCAGACAAACGAGCGGACAAACAAACAAACGAATGAACAAACGAACAAAAGAACAAACTAACCAACCAACCAACGAACAAACCAACCAACGAACAAACCAACCAACCAGCAGACGAACGTACGAATGGACCAACCAACAAACCAACGAACGAACAAACCAACGAACCAGCAGACGAACGTACGAATGGACCAACCAACAAACCAACGAACGAACAGACCAACCAACCAACCAACTAACCAACAAATGTATCAACAAATGAACAAATGGACAAACAGAAAAAAGGACAAACAAACGAACAAACAAACAAATTAATAGAGCTCGGGGATCTATATCACGGCGAGTTGCAGTCGGCCATGTTTGTGGACAAACTCAAAATAAGCAGATTCAAATCACAACAGAAAACATATTTTCATAGTGATATCTTTTTTAAAAAAACTCTCAAATACTAAGAATAAAATGGACTAACGTGCAATACCTTTATAAATGCTTTTTGTGTGTCTGAGAATCTGACAATATGGATTTCATAATATTTTGTCTCAAGCGCTGAAGTCTAACTTAAAAAGTTAAGTACGAGTGCAGAGGGGCGGATCAAATAAATGAATGATTTCATTCATAACTGACAGCGTATCAACAAGCTGCAGCAAGAAAACAGTTCCAGATATGATTTTCTTCAGTATTTGGAGTACGAGTATTTACAGTTGATTTCTGATGAGTGTATATTTGATACAATAAATCAATAGAGATTAAAGGGAATCAGGCTCCCTTGTCCTAAATACCCAGAATGCTTAGCGCTTTTACGACACATTCCCGTTCTCTATTAATAAGTCATTTCTAGTGAATGAAACTATAATAATAATACAATAAAATTAACTAAATCAATCAATTAATAAATTAATTTATGTGTTGGAAAATAAAACTAAAACTAGGGATGCACAATATATCAGCAGCCATATCAATATCGGCCAATAAATGCTATTTTTTATGTTATCGTTATTGGTCTAATAAGAAAATTAGCCCGATTTTTTTAAGTTTCAAAACTTATGTACTATTTACAATGTTTGAAGCTGCTTTTTTATTGTTTCACTGATTTTGGTTAATCTTCAGTGAATTGGTTTCTTCATGGGTGCATTTTTTTTGTCAGGAAGTAGATTTGATTAGCTATATAAAAAAAAAGAGTATTTAAATAATAAAGTTCAGAAATCAGATTTTTTTTTATGAAATTAAGGTTTTAAAATAAAATCAGATGTTCATTGTATGTGTGTACCTTTAGTTTTTTTGCAATCATGCAGACAATTTTGAAAGATTTATATGCATCGGCTGATACTGTATATCGGCTATCAGCCGCCAAATCTAATGAGTTATCGGTATCGGTCAAAAAATCCATATAGTGCATCCCTAACAAAAACTACTCATTTTAATAATGATTATCAAACAATGAAGATGAAGAAGAAAGAATGAATGAATAAATGATCAAACATGAAAAAATTGAATAAAAATAAACAGACAAATGAATGAATGAATGAATGAATGAATAAATGGATGGATGTGAAATATCTATCTATCTATCTATCTATCTATCTATCTATCTATCTATCTATCTATCTATCTATCTATCTATCTATCTATCTATCTATCTATCTATCTATCTATCTATCTATCTATCTATCTATCTATCTATCTATCTATCTATCTAAGAATCATTGTACTTTTACACTATATGCTCTGTAAATGGCTTAAGGATTAAGCTTTAACAACACACAAACACACATACATGCTTTTGAGTTTGTCACTTTTCAGACAGCATAGCTAAGCGCTGTCATAATAACCAGCTGTTACATTTGCTGATTCTGTCAAACTGCATCCACGAAACCCGAAAAGAAAGTTACGATTTTAACGAGAGACGTGTTTTCTACTTTTGATGACCTTCAGCCATCCTTCCTGTTAAATGCCACATTTGTCCCATTTATTTTGACACCCTCCTTGACATCAGTAAGGAGAAGAGTCGAGGATTCCACACACACACGCACACACACACACACACACACACACACACATGCAAATACACACGCATGTAGGGGGATCCATCAGTCCAACCAATTAGTGTCGTTTACATGATGACAAGCTTGTGTTTGATTCAGCCAAATAAAATCACCATCAAACTGAAGTGATGGAGGATGATCAAGACTGGCATCCTGTAGCACATGTGTCTGTGTGGTATCTCAGTGCGCCTGCCAAAGACACATTCGCTCTCACTCTCTCTGCTGCCACGCAATCACAGCTCCAACCTGCCAACTCGCCACGGCTGGGCTCTGGTGACCCTGGCATGGGCGGCCCGTCTCCTCATCATTACTGCCAAATTAAAAGGCAGAAGCCTCCAGCTCATCTGTCGACTCTTATCCCAAACTCAACTGCTTACGGACGGCCTTGGATCTCACCCCGAACCAATTATAATCAAAAGATGATTTTAAAATGTACTAGTGCTTGATTGTAATGAGAGACTTCTGCGTTTCCTTCTCAGATTAGCTGTCGAGGGCGATTCTTACTTTGAGACAAATTGCAGAGGGGAGTTTCGACGTGGGGAAGAACCTGAAGAAGGGAAACGTAATTCCCTCATAGCAGCTCTCATTAAAGCGTAATGCTGTTTGCGAGGGAGCATAAAAGATTAGGCGGTTACACGTGGGACGTTGCCGAGGCTGATTCAGTTCAAGGAGATCTTCAGTCAAGCATCTTCATCATGACCTGCTTTAAGGTGAAGGGGGAAGAAAGGGGTTTCTAGACACAGTCGAAACAAGTCAGTTCACGAAGCGTTCATCTTTGTAGTACAGCCAACAAAACTTTTTTTAGTTCTGCAAATAGTTTGCTGCTGTCTAATTGAATGGGGAAAGATGTTTTTTATGGGCTCTATTTTACAGATCTAGGCGCAAAGTCTAAAGCGCACGGTGCAAAAGCATTAAGGGCATGTCCAAATCCACTTTTGCTATTTTAAGGATAGAAAAACATGCTCTGTGCCCTGGTGCATGGTCTAACAGGGTTGTGCTTATTCTCTTAATGAGTTTTGGGTCTGTTTTGAGCATAATGTGGATCAAACCAATCAGAGTCTCATCTCTCATTCCCTTTAAGTCAGATGCATCAACCTGAACACTAAACACTATGGTCTGAACACTATGAGGCCATGGCGCATTTGCCATTTACATTGGGGACTTTGTAAGTTGAAAAACTGAACACTTCACTAGCGAGAAAACAGTTAAACAGACCATCTGCATGAGCATAAAGAATGAGCCTCCTCCAGTCAGCCTCTTTCCTTTCTCTTTACTTTACTTTTACTCTCTACTCCTTTACTTTCATGGAATAAGGAAATGGTGGAAACTCACTCCACTAAAGACATCCATTAGCCTACATATTTAGTTTTGTATGTTAAGCGCAAATATTTATTTCAAAACTATTTCTAAATTCAGTTCAGTAATTTCCAGCAAACAAATAAATGAACAATACTGTAATATTGAAGTGTAGTCAAAAAACACACGTCCTATTCTTATGCCCCATATGGTGATGTATACATCTTCAAAACCCAACATGTGGACAAGTCTATACTTGTTTTTATTAAAACAACATCCTGTGTGTATTAAGCAATGTGTTCGTGTTTTGGACCTGCATAGGGGCTGGACTTTAGACCAGCTTTCAGTTGGTCAGTAGTGCAGTCTATTTCAGTTCCTCAAATAGCGACGTGCCAACAATGTGCCTTAACACCCCTCCTTTTTAGACTGGAACACACATAAATTCACAAAGTTGTGCAAATTGATTTGCTACTTAAAAAATGCCACAAAACATGAATATTAGGGTTTGTTATTAGGAATATTGTGCTGGTCTGAAAATAGCAACAAATCGCGCCAAACACGTCTTGCACCTTATTGTGCCGAGTGTATGATAGGGCCCAATGTCTCTAATAAAGATGCAATAACACTGAAACTAAATATTGGATTTACATTAGATTTACAAACTTTAAACAAACAAATTAAGTTGAACATTACTAAATTAAATTTGTCTGTTTAAATAGTCCATATAAATTGTTATAGACAGCCCATATAAATAGTTTGCAACCACTTACCTTAAAAAATTACCTTAAATCCAATTAATATTTTTTCAGTGTAATTGCATCTTGTGTGAAAATATAAAAGTCTTTCCCCATTTAATTAGACAGGAGCACTATTTGCTAATTAAAAAAAAATGTAAATCCAATCAATGATTTTTTTAAAAGTGTACCGGTTTATTTGTTAATTTGTTCATTATTTCCTTAATTCATTCATACACTTTAAAAAGAAATCCATAACTTTTGCAGTAAAAATGCAGTTGTGGTTGCCAGAATTTTATAGTAAAAAATAAAGCAGAAACATTTCTAAATGAACAGTAAACTACTGTATTTCTTTAACTTACACAACATTATTACACAAATGTTTTGTAGCATTATCATCTACATTGTGCTTTTGTAACACACAGACAAAAACACAACAAAAAGCAGATGAGAAAATCCTGTGATGATTTCACATGCATAATAATATGTATAAATACCATCATGGTAAACACATATGAAAGTGTATTAATGCAATGAACATTATTTATCACCATTAGATGTAGAGTATAAGATAAAACTCATAACATACAAAACTGATGAAAAAAGAAAAAGAAAAGAATCATACTAACATTAAACAAATTCCGAGAAAGCCAATTAAGGGTTATTCACCGTATTTAATAAGGAAACTTTCTGCTAAAATCACAGCTTTTTTTTTTTTTTTGTATAATGTCCTACTGACTAATTTTTGTTCTTTTCTATATTTTATTTACTAATGGCAGTGTGTTATTAATTAAATAATTACATTATTCATTAATTCATTACTGTATTTACCGACGCATTTTTGTTGTTTATTATTTAATTGTTACTTCACTTATATGGCACCTTGTTATTTACTAATTTATTGTGGTATAAAAGACAATTTAATTTGTTTTATAATCTATTTAACATTTTAAATTTACATTTAAATGTATTTATTATTAAAAATGTATTTATTATAAAACAAATGTACTTATTAATTCAGAGTGTCCTTCAACAGTTCATATTAGACTGAACTAAATTGGTTTATTTCAACTAAAACTACAGCAGCATTCTACCTCCACTCTGCTTCCTATCTGATATGCTGAATATATTCCACAATCTGAAATACTGTTATGTCTTCTTATTTTGCATCTATGTAAAGCTGCTACATTGATAAACTCTACATTGTAAATGCTATAGAGACTTGACTTGGCATATATATGTGGTATATGTGGTATATATGTACCTGCTTTGAAATGAAGTGTGCACATTCTATGCCGCATATACTGATTCCTAGCATAAATTTCCCTTAACATAAAGTGTGTACGTGGATATTGAGGACCACAAATCTTATGAAGCTATTCTCACTTTACGTCTATATGGTTGACAGGTCATCCAGAAATCTAATGGGGGAAACAAAAAAGCATCTTATATTGACAAAACATCTCTCCTTGAAGAACAAAGCAGAGAGCATCATCCTGATGAACGACTCCAATCTCCCAGAGTTCCTCCAGTAAATGAGTGAACGCTGCTTGCTTTTGTTCAGCAAGGCCTGTGCTCTCTCGGTACGGCCTGAACACTATGAGGACAAATCACTTTGTGCTGCCTAATGCACTCTCTGGAACATTGTGCCACACACACACATACACACACAGGAGACAGATATGAGACGTTCGCTTTGCATGGGCCGGCTATTGTACTTTGCTGACGGGCGAAAAAAGCTGTGAAGGTCTAGCGCATTTCAGGTTCATATTTCCTCGTTTTCTTGAGTCGCTCACTCAATTTACATATCAATTTACCTTCCTGGTCTAATATGCTGTCACACGAGCACCATTCTTCAAGACTCGCTGTCCTGCAGACCATACAATAAAGAATAGTCCGTCTAAAAATGCTAATTCCGTCTTCATTTATTCACCCTTATGCCGTTTCAAACCTGTAAGATGTTCTTCCTTCCATGAGATGCAAAAGATAAATTCTTGGCTACCCGTTTGCCAAAATGTGCCACGGAAGTATAACAATAGCCAATCAGTCTTCTAATGTTATTAAGCTGCTTTGTGTGATTAATATATCTTGACATCCATCCTAGTTCGAAACGGCAATGTTTATGAGTTTATGTTGGAAGTAAGGAGATCTAAATCATCCCAAATCAAAAGTTGAGTCAGATATTTTGAATAGATTGACCGACTTAGTTCACTGAAACAATTGAATAGTGTGTTTAGTTATTTTCAAATGAGAAAATAATGTTTGTTAGGACATATTTTATGTTGGTTTGAGAAAACCTTGCCTCATTGTTTGAAACAACTTTGTAGGATACAAGTTTAGTGGAAAGAAAGAAAGAAAGAAAGAAAGAAAGAAAGAAAGAAAGAAAGAAAGAAAGAAAGAAAGAACACAAATTAGCATGTTTCTAGTATTATGTTTAATATCCTGCTAGTAAGAACTAACATTCTGTTTGTTCCATTCAAACTAAAAAAGAGAATCAGAAGTTCTTGGGGAAATAATTATGTGCTCAACCTAAAAATATTGAGTAAATAACATAAATACTAAAATAATTATGTTTTTGCATTACCTCAGTATTGTCGTATTCTTTCATATTTAAAATCTGGTACTTAAATTCAGACTCAAGAAAACATGTTGAAAAGTTTGTACAGTTATTTTATGGAATAAGCGTTTAGAATAATTATATTTGATAATTATTTTCAGCATGAATTTTATAAATTTTTTTATTTATTAAAAGTGTAACAAAAATGTGTATTAAAACGTTCTATTCATCACAGAACCTAGAAAAAAAGAATTTTTATCCTAGATAAAACTTACTTTTTATGCACTTAAAAATGTTAAACAGTGACTATGTTTACATGGACATCAGAAATTGAAATATTAGCCGTAATCTGAATAAAACAATAATATGATTAAGATGTTTAAATGAGTTGCGTTTTGAACGTTCCTTTCATGATCCCGTTTAACATGTTATAGCACGTATACTTCGATTAACGCCATTGCGTAACCGTGCTATCCACGTTTCCTCTGGAGTTTCATGTAATTTTGGGTGTTTCATTTTTTATTTGTCAACTTTAACTGCAGTTTGGCACTTTCACTTTCATTGAGAAACATTTCATGCATGCCCCCCGTCACAATCGAGATATCCATGTGTATGGACTACCCTGTTGCAAAATGCAGTGAAAATCCTACATGATGGCAATAGTTTGATTAAGGTGTTTACATGTCTGTAATCCACTAAAATCAGCATACTCCACATCTTAATTCGATTTCTGTTTAGTTTGATTATGACCTTAATCCGATTAAATTAATAAAAATAAATAAATAAATAAAAATCGCTGTTTACATGGTAGACTTTTAATCAGAGTATTGTCTAAAAATAGTATTATTAGTGTCCATGTAAATGTACTCAGTGAAAATATTTTCAACCTGACAATAATATGAAAAGTTTGAGTAGCAAAACAGTACATTAAAATGATTTCTGGATCAAAATTTGTCATGTAACACTAAAGACTGGAGTCATTATGATGGAAATGTGTTAAATTAGAAGAGAGAAAAAAAAACTGCAACACTCACAAAGTAGCTTTTGAAATACTAATAAAAATGTAGTGAGAGAAACAACTTGGTGTTTGACATTCTAAGCATGTCAAATGTCAACTTTCCATTTGTTTTTATTTTCCCCTTCTCTTTTATTTGACCTTATCAAGTCTTCAAAATTCCGTCACCATCTTTTCTCCTCTCCCTTCATCTCTGCCTCTCTCTACACTTCCACAACTGTGTCCTGAATATCTCTGAGAGTCTGAATGGAGCAGGCCTGACGATTATGCTGACAGTGTGCTTTCTGCTCGGAGGCTCTGTTGGGTTGCAGCATACTAACACTATTGAAATGAGACTTGGGGAGAAAGTGATCTGCTGTAACAGAAACCCTAGAGCTGTAGAGCCCGTTCCCATCAGCCCCTGCGCTGACTAAGCCACTTTTTGATTCCCTATCTCTGCAAGGTGCCCGGTGTGAAAAACAGCTCTCCCCAAAACACAAGCTCTTCAGATCAAGAACACCGGCTAGACAAAGACAGCGGCGCGATCAAACGCAAGGAAACTTTCTCCTCAGCGTCAGCTCGGATGGATGGGTTTTTGCAAGGAGACGGCTTCAGAAGAAAGTTTGATACTTTTAAACTGAGTAAATATGGATGTAAAGAGAAGACTCTAAAAGCAAACAACAAACTCAAATTGAAATGTGTATCTAATGGAAGTTCAAAGGCTGGACAGACACAAAGAAGCTTCTCAACGTTAATGAAATCTGCTCTACAGTTAAACTCGAACAAACAAGGTATACAAGAAATATAAGACGATGTACACTGTAAAAAATATCTATTTATTTTGTGTTTTCTGTTCATTTACAGTTGTAAATAATTGTACTAAGAGATGTTGATCTCTGCTTTGTCGACTTTTGAGTTTAAGAAATACTATATAGAGAATTTAGTTTGTCAAATAACTGAAAACACTGGCAGCTTATTACCAGTTTTTTTGCAGCATAATACAAAACACCAACCCAAACAATATATTACTTCAAAATATTTAAAATGTTATTAAAGTCACTTTTTCAAACTTTTCAAGGTTAAAGGTTGTTGGAGGAAAGATCAAAGTCTCATAACACAAATTAAAAGCCTAATTAAATGACAAAAAACAGGAATCAAAAAATACGAAAAACTGTCAATTTACAGACATTTTTTCAACCCAGGCTCATTTTGAAAGTGTAGACTCGTATACATTTCTGGAGAGTGCCAAATATGTCAGAGGAAAGTTTTTTGCAGTTTTTGTTTTCGCGAATCCACCAGAGACCATTTTGCATGCTTTTTGAGATCTCTGCTCGTGAGAGATATTTGAGATGTATAGTAACGAAGTAGAACTACTTGACTACTGTACTTAAGTACTAAAAGGTTGTATCTGTACTCTACTGGAGTATTGTTTTTTTCTCCTACTTCTACTTTTACTTCAGTACATATTTTATATGAGCTTAATACTTTTACTCCAGTAGATTTTTTATGTGCTGCATAGTTACTCGTTACAATTATAAAAATGTTACGAATCAATCATTCATTGATCAGACGATCAAAGAAGACAGTGCTGCCTGCCTGCATTGAGAGCACTTTAGTTTGTTTTAGACATGGAAAACCCAGAAATTCCACCTTCAACTCCTTCACTTTCAACTGTTCGTGGCGATGAGGAAAAAGACCACCCGTGACCCTATTTAGAGCCAATGTTTGCATTTGTCGAAGTGAAAGACAGTTCATATAGAATGAAGTGCATTCTCTACCGTCGGATTTGAAGAAACATGTCAAGTTAAAGATAATATAATACACAAAACGACAGTTTAAGCTATCCATAAGAGCTAGATAAGTTAACTACCATTGCTACCCGTGATTCATATCATGCTGCAATGTTCACATAACGTTAACTGTCTATCATAAAGGCTGTCACGCTGAATGGTGTTTTTGACCCATTTTATATATATATATATATATATATATATATATATATATATATATATATATATATATATATATATATATATATATATATGTATGTATATATGTATATATACTATATATATATATATATATATATATATATATATATATATATATATATATATATATATATATATATATATATATACATATATATCGTAAACCATGGTTCTTTTTGTTCTGCATAATCCTGTGCCCCAAAAAAGATATTTAAAATAAACAAAACAATGTCTTTTGACTGCTTTTTTAAAAATAGCTACATAACGCAATACTTGTACTTTTACTTTCAGTACTTGAGTAGTAAATTTTTAAATAAACTACTTGCAATACTTAAGTACAAAAAATGTTGAGTACTTTAGTACTTCCACTTAAGTATTTTGCCTAAAGAGCACTTCAACTTCTACTCAAGTCACTTTTTGATAGAGCACTTGTACTTTTACTTAAGTCTGGGTCTCTAGTACTTTATACATCTCTGCTCACGAGTGCCATTCGCGCCTGCTGTTCTCCCATCAATCCACCAGAGGCCGCTGTTGACTGACTGACTGACTGAATGACTGACTGACTAACTGACCGATCGACTGACCCACCCTCCTCTTCCCTAAACCCAACCAATAGTGTTTTCAAAAGCACCGATTGACCATACTGAATCAGTCAACCATTTCAAATGTTTTGTGCACAGCAAATCATTGCATTAGAATGGTTTCTCATGGAAGGATCATGGGACACTAAAGACCAGAGTAATGAGAATGAAAATTACCTCATATAAATAATAACAAATTTGATTTTAAAACATATTAAAACCCAAAACTTTGCATTTGGCTGCTTGTCAACCATTTTTTTTTTCTTGAAAGCGAAAAAGGTTCATATCTTTAGAAAATCTGGAATAAGTAGACAGATTTTAAAGTATTTGAAAACTAAAAGCAGCTACACTACATTGTAAACATATTTCAGAATTGTTAAAATGCCTTGTTAGCATTGTTAAAGCCTTGTTATCATACAAAAACCTTTCAAATTAATTATAAAACCTCATTATTGCCTTACTTTGAAGGGTATTCTGCATGTATAACTATAAACACAAAACATGAAAAAATAATAATAAAAATCACTACTATAATTGTAAGTATGAAAGTATGCTTTACACTTTTAGGCAAGGCAAATTTATTTATATAGCACATGTCATACACAATGGCAATTCAAAGTGATTTACACAAACAAGAATAAAAGAAAAGAAAAGAAAAGAAAAGAAAAGAAAAGAAAAGAAAAGAAAAGAAAAGAAAAGAAAAATGATAAAAAACAGATAAAAACAGATTAAAATGTGATAAGTAAAAAAAACTAGTAACTGAAAACTGAAACTGAGTAGTAACTGAAAGCCGATTCACCCTGCTTTGACTGAACCCTTGGAATTTCTAATTTACTTGATCCTAAAGATCTGAGTGATCTGTTAGGTTAGCTCCTAGGACATTTAGTGATTTATAGACAAGTAATAAAACTTTAAAATCTATTCTGAATGAAACTGGGAGCCAGTGTAAAGACCCGAGGACAGTTGTGATGTGCTCTGATTTTCTAGTTCTGGTCAGAATCCTAGCAGCAGCACTCTGGATGAGCTGCAATTGTCTAACAGTATTTTTGGGAAGGCCAGTGAGGAGGCCATTACAGTAATCTGCCCTGCTGCTGATAAAAGCATGAACAAGTTTCTCACTGGAATGTCCTCACTGCAAACAAAGCAGCTAATTCTTGCAATGTTTTTGAGATGATAGTATGCTGATTTACTTACATGACTACTGAAACGCATATCTGACTCCATTAACTTCAAATCTGACTCCATTTTACAAAAGCCTTTAGATGAAAGTTTATCTAACTTTGAAAAATGAGTAAATAGGTTAAAGGGTTAGGGTAAGGGTAAGGGTTAAAAATAAAGACTCAAATTAAAATGTGAAACTAATGTATTTCCAAAAGCTGGAAAGAAACAAAGACACTCTTTTGATAACCTTGACAAAACTCTTTCTTTCGATAAAAGACAACAAAGGCATGAAAAGACAACTTTCTTGATATTCAGAAGAGAAGATGGAGACAATTTGGTGCAAGCGGACTACAGAAATAGTCGGACGGGTCAGGGTTCTCCTCGCTCCTCCTGGCATTACATTCATCTCCATTAAAGCCTCCCCAGACACACGTCCTTGCCAACTGTTTCTAACTGACTCGCAATTAGGTGAAAAAAATGGTTCAGATATTCCCATGACTGCCACTGCCCTTACCCTGGCGCTCCAGCAGTGTGTTGAATTACGATCACCTCATCTGCTTTAATTCATCCGGCGTCTCGTTTTACAAACACAAAGTGGACCGGTTTAGAAATGGGAACAGGAGAGCCGGAATCAAGAAAGCTGTTCGCTAAAGAGTAATCAGTGACTGTTTGGTCAGAGTTATGACCTTTTGAAACATCAGTCGGTTTATCATGAACTTGAGATTAAAATCTCCTTTTTAACCTCAATTTGTATTTCAAAAGAATGTGCTTGTTTATTGTAGGCTTCAACAAAATACACACGTTTGACCTCCACGCTGACCTTTTCCTACTGTTTCTAAAACACTCCTCATTTCAGAGTGATGAATGGCAGACGGTCTTAAATGTCGACTTCCTATTTGGCACACGTCTGAACCGAGGAAGAGCCGTAAAAACCTGAAAGGAGCCTGCAAAGGGCACAGCATGAAGTTATTCCCCCCATAATGCTTAATTGCTTGTTTGATTACCTTGTGTTTTCCACAGCATTAAAACGAAGGGTTACCATCCTTAGCTTTTCATTTGACAATAAGTATGTGACCTTGAGATAACTGGCCAATGCTGATGACACACAAAACAAGCTACGGTCAAGCTGATATGTGGATTTGGCTTCTTTTTTTTATTAATGAATAACTGAAGAAGTATAGAAGTCAAAGTGAACTTTTCATGGTCTAAAACTGGTCTACAGTTACTTTGTGCAGCTGATTTTAGACATCATTTGATTTCAAAATACTCCTTGAATGCTCATAAAAGGTGTCCGATTGAACTTTTACAAAACTCGATTGACATTTTTGGCGAAATTTTCTTTTCTACATGTGAACTTATGTGGAATAGAAAGGTTCAGTGGAATTGTGAAAGCTCCTAATGGATCTAGAGATGTCATTTTTGTGTTTAGAAATCATGTTCTTGGAGCTTAAAGTGAGGTTACAGTTATATTATGTGCATAAAACGTTTTATGTATCTTGGCTGTTCGTTTGCACTGCAACAAGTTGTATATAGGCATCACTAGTGCTGTTGCTCTAATGTTATTAATAGACTTAACATCTGTAGAAAATACAATCAGAGATTAAAGCTGTTGAGAAAGCACTGGCTCACCATCACCTCTGTGGCTTAAGGATGATCGAGAAGAGTGGATATAAGTATATAACAAGACAACAAAGTCACTGATATATGCCAAACATCAGTGTGCCAGCAGGTGGCGCTATAACTGCAACCTAATATTGACATACAGAAATCTTCAAGACAGACTCTTAACAAAATCATGAAGAATATTGGGCCAGATTAGATATTGTTTGCTTGAGTTACAGTATAACTACTAGCCTCAAACGTCATGCCAAGCACCGCCCACAGACCTGTGGCTAAACATCTGATGCATATGGCACACTTTTCTGGAAACACTATAGCAGATTGTCAGTTTTCCTCTGATTGGTTTAAATACACAAGATTTCCGGGAGTCGGGTGTGCAGCAATCGTAATCAGCCCACCTGGAAACCAATCTGAGCAAACAAAAAAGCTGCAATGTTTATATTGATGACAGTGCTCATTAATAAACGTATAACTTTCTGAGAATCAGTGATTTACGGCCTCCACACCCATCTGTTATTGTGAGGATAACTTTGTGACAATGAGCATTTGTCAATTTGACTTAAATATCATATGTCATCTCAGGCTGCCCGATCTTATGAATGAATAAATGTAATGAATGAATCGCAGAACAAAGTCTACATACTGATTTCCTATATGTTTTGCTGACGGATCATTTACAATATTGACGTGTCGTTCTCGAATGAATGATGCGTGGTTGGTGATGGACTGTTTTACTGAGGACATTTCCACTCCCACAAACCTGTCAGTCAAACAACACAGTCGTCGGTCCTAGACCATTCAAAGTGGCCAAAGTTCCCAGACTTTCAGCCGTCAGCCTTCGGTCTGGCTACGTGAGACTACAGTATCCAATTGTTAAGTGTGAGGTCAAGTGAAGCAGTTTTTGGGTCCAAGAGCTATATCAAACTGTATGGGGAGACTCAACAAATGGAAATAATAAACGTTTACAAAGCGATGTATTACTTTTCATGATCGCAATATATATATCCATGCCCAATATCCGATGACCAGAAAGTGATAAATTGTTAAAATATTGGTGTCTGTGATGCAGCAAGTCCAGAGACAGTTGTGTACACCATGATTTGATATAAAATTCACTTTAATGTGTGATATTACTAAAAAGTGGTCATAAACGAATATTTTCTCAATTTAAATGAGTAGCGGCTTGGACCTGGAAACAGTATTTCATACGTCACAAGCGCATAACAAATTATAATAACTATGGAAAAACACAGATACACCACAGATACGCTGCTTAACAAAGGCCTTTGGATAAGATTCACTGAAATAGTTGTTGATCTTATTAAATTTGGGGAAGTTTGTTACAATGGAATACGTACCCTTTTCTGTTGTGGCAGGTGGTGCTATGACTGTAGCTGAATATTGGAAAGTAGATGTGTCAAACGTGTGAATGTTGAGTCTTTGCATGTGCTAGTAAAATCAACCTCCTGTTTCTGGATGAAACATAAAACAATTGTAAGACCACTATGGACAAGCCCTTCAACAAAAATTACTTATACTGCCCAAATTTGATGTTGATCTGATAAAAACTCTAGGAGGAGTTCATCAAAACAAAAGGCCTAAAAATGGCAAAACAAAACAAAACAAAAAGAACAAAAAACACCAACTTCTTGTTGGGTTACAGATTTAACTTCAAGATTCATTATGTGATCTGTAGCTCAAGGGGCACTTTGTTGAAAGATTATTGGTGGTGCTATAAGGCCATTTTGCCATGCCAAGTTCTGAAATGTCTTGAGTTTCCAAGCATGTTCAGACCTTGCAATTTTTTTACACAGAAATTGTGGTGTAATAATAATAATAATAATAATAATAATAATAATAATAATAATAATAATAATAATAATAATAATAATAATAATAATAATCATAACCATAACTATAATAATACTAATATTACTACTAATAATAATACTAATAATAATAAATATTATTGATATTATTGTTATTTATTATTATTATTATTATTAGTAGTAGTAGTAATAGTAGTAGTATTTTTATTATTATTATTAAGGGATAACTAATTTTATTATTAATATTTTACAATATTTTTAAGGAAATGTTTATTTAATTAATACCTTATTTTTGAGAAAATAAAAAGTGGTCATATTAGCCAATTATTGACATATGTTGTGATTGAAAATATGGATTACTCCACCAAATATTTCTTTCTTGACTACACATATAGCTTAAAGCTAATGCAAGATAATGCTTGAGAAAAAGAGTTCAACCTCAGATATTTCAAAGAAACCTGAAGAACTTTCATTTTTGAAAATTGCTGTATAATATACTCCATTCATCCATTGGTAACATCTGACGGGGTCCAAAACACTTTGAGCATAATTCAGATTAGACGGCCATGTCCGTGTCTGAGGCTAAAATCAAAGTAAATGCTTTCGAGAGGCCTCTATTACCGAAGAACAAAAAAAGAAAATTATGCCAATGATCTCGTCAACACTCAGTGATGAAGAAATCCGACAAATGACAGCACTTTGTTCTCAATCCTTTGTTCACCACTGTCATACCAAGAAAAAGAGATCGGATTTGTTTCTGAGCTTCAGAATGTCTACGCCGCACACAATAATGAACAAAAGACGAGTTACAACAATTCAACCCAGCGTCTGTACAAAATTAGTCTCATGAAATTGACAATAAAGGCAGAAGAGATGCGCTGGGAGGCTCTCCAGTGCTCCACAGTGCTTCTCATTTTAGAAAAGTGTTTATAAAAATCATTCATTTCTTGGGGCTTTAAAGTGATGATACAGTTATATGGCATGAATAATACTCTTTAATGCATCTTGGCTTTTTTCTTACACAATAACAAAAGACGGTTGTAGGCATTCCTAGCACATGACAAAATGAAGATATTTTTCATCTTATTTTAAAGTTTTGCTATATTACACTTTTGTAGTGCTCAGTATCATAAACGTTCAACCTACAAGTTAACTCATATTGCTAATAATTACCAACACATTATTCAAATTGGACAAATAATCAATGTTTGCGTCTCTAATAATGAACATTATGCAGGGGAAACTTAACATGAACTGAAGTATCGTTAAACTGCTCATTGCATCATATAATTGACATCAGGAGGTATCAACGTATGAATCACTAACTGCCATCACTTTCTTCTCCATGCATCATTTTAATATTTACATGTTTGAGGTTACAGCCAAATCATGTGTGGGTGATTCTATGATTGCAGGTTCGTTTGTTGTCCAAAGTCATTATGTCAGCGTATTTCAGACATTAATATTTTACAAATATTTAAATAATTTGTCAGTCGTTGTGATGATCACAAGATGCTCTAATAAAATAATATATTTAAGCAAAAAATGTCTTATATAGCTGAACATCATGATTTCTTGTTAAAGGAAGAATTAAATTTGTATTATAGTGGAATCAAGACATGCATAATAATATATAAAAATATTTTGAGTAAATGTATTTTCATAATCACATACATAGTAATTTTCCTATTTACACAATATTAACACTGCTTTATCTTTTAAAAATGCTTGTCTATAAATATTTGTTCAACTCTGTTACTGTACCATACATTACCATTAAGCGTTCAAAGGTTTGTGTGATCTGAGATCTTCTTACAGCAAAGTAATTTAGCAAAATGTTTAAGTTTTTTTAAGTATGATTACAATAGCATGCTAATGTACTGTGTTTATAAAATAAATAAATAATAATTAAAAAAAAAAAAAACATAAGCCCCTTTTACACAGTTATACCGGTAATTATCCAGAAAATTACTGAAACGATTTACACAGGCAAGGATGTTCCAGAATTTTTCTGGAAAGGACCATTCTCACATCCATTCCAAAATACCGGTAAATTCTTACATCATTAATCAAAAATGAGCTCTAATCAGCCGCGCTTGTATTAAACATGAAATGGGTCCGTCTTTTTGTTGATGTTTTACTTTTATTTAAAACTTTAGCATTTATGTAGTTGCTTTTGTCCTAGAGACGGTGCAAATAACTAGGAAAAAAATCCGCTATCATTACCATATGAAGGCAGAGGCGTTAAAAAAAGCTTTGTTTACACTTCTGACAACATTACAAATTCTGATAGATATTGTGAGCAACATTGATGAAAATAATGCAGCTTGTGAGATATTGTTTAAAATGAAAGACAACCGGTGTTGTAGGTTAACGTTACTCAAATCTGACTCACAGGAGTGCTCCTTTACGTGCACGTGCCTCACGCAGAGCTGGCAGGTAAACTGAACATGCTAAAACACACTCTACCGGCAATTTTCCTTTTGCATCACACAGAGCAGCATTCCAACAAATTACCGGTAATGTTACACCTTCTCTTTCTAGAAAATTTCCGTAACGAATTTATCGTTATTTTCAAAAAGGGCCTGTTTACACATGATCCCTTTCTGCTGGTAATTTTATGGAAAAGTCTTTACAGTATGTATGAAGGGGGCTCTAAACACTGTAACTGTAAAATTCTTTGTACCAATGTAACAGCATTGACAAACAAAATTTTTTATATGTGTCCACTGAAGTGTTTTTGCGCAGCTGAAAATGCCAGCGTTCTTCCAAAAAAATAGTCAGTTGTGAGCGCTTCTCCAACTGTCAAACATTTTTAAAAATGCGACTAAAAAACACACACATTTGAATTTGAATTTACTACTCAATCGTTAGAAATCGTTATATGTTCTATATAGTGTGAATGAGAGTAGTATGAATGGAGCTTGGATATGCTACATCTGCTATTTGTCATTATCACATGACCTACCCACATCAGTTGCGTCGCTTCACTCCAATTCATGAATTAGCTCGCATGAATTAGCTAGCTGTGATACTGTAGCGTTCATTGGATGCACACTTCAGAATCTCGCAGGAAGTAATAGGTCATCCGGGTACTTCTCGCATACTGTTTTTACAATACTATGAATTCGGACAAACTACTCAGTTCACATACTGATTTTAGCGTATTATACAGTTTGGAAAAATGTGATTATGGACGCAACAACACTCAGTGCCTCACTACGTTATTGGCATTTTAAAACTGTGGCACTTCCATTGACAACAACAGGAAATAAAATGCTAAAACAACTAAAAATGGCTGCATTCTTTCAAAACACACTCTTCTGCAGCACTGCATTTAACTCATTCTCCAACTGTGATTTAAAAAACACAAAGCGCTAAGCACTTCACATGAAACATACTCTCAGCACCTTCTCACACTGTTGGCATTCTAAAAAAGTGTGGTTCTCACATTGAAAACAACTGAAAAAAAATCTGCTAGGGTTGGGAAACAATGCTTTGGTTAACATGCACCGTAAAAGAAAAGAAATAAAATAAAATAAAATAAAATAAAATAAAATAAAATAAAATAAAATAAAATAAAATAAAATAAAATAAAATAAAATAAAATAAAATTTTAAATTAAATTAAAAATTAAAAATTAAAAATTAAAAATTAAAAATTAAATTAAATTATTCATTCATTCATTCATTCATTTTCTTGTCGGCTTTGTCCCTTGCGGGGTCGCCACAGCGGAATGAACCACGATTTTACGCAGCGGATGCCCTTCCAGCCGCAACCCATCTCTGGGAACTTCCACACACACATTCACACTCATACACTATGGACAATTTAGCTTACCCAATTCACCTGTACTGCATGTCTTTGGACTGTGGGGGAAACCGGAGCACCCGGAGGAAACCCACGCGAACCCAGGGAGAACATGCAAACTCCACACAGAAACGCCAACTGACCCAGCCCAGCCGAGGTTCGAACCTGCGACCCAGCGACGTTCTTGCTGTGAGGCAACAGCACTACCTACTGCGCCACTGGGTTGCCATTAAATTAAATTAAATTAAATTAAATTAAATTAAATTAAATTAAATTAAATTAAATTAAATTAAATTAAATTAAATTAAATTAAATTAAATTAAATTAAATTAAATTAAATTAAATTAAAAATTGGAAGTGACTTGTGTTTGGGAATCCCTGACTTATATTTTCAATAAGATACTTGAAATAATTTATTTTAGTTTACAACAACAGGAAAAGTTTCCCATAAACCTTTAATATACAGACTGTATCTCCATGTAATCCACCAAATAACAGTGAAATCACTCCAGAATTTATCCGTCTCGTGAAATTGACACTAAAGCTGAAAGAGATGAACACAAAAGCTTTTCACATTTTTGGTAAGGGAGCATTTTGGCCCACAGTGTCCGTCAGAAGGCATGATTAGCATAAACGACAGCCTTTTTTTTTCTCCGAAGATCAGACAATTTCTAATCAGTCAGTGTGTTTGCCACAGTGCTAATAGGATGGAGACGGACGGAGAAATGCCTCGCTAATGCTTTCATCATGCCGAGTGGCTCTTCAGATTAATGGCAATCAGAGACACCCTCGGCTCCTGCTCACCGGAGCCGTCGACGCTTGCGCCGCGGTCATTACATTATCACGCAATAACAGATAGCCTGAACGAATGTGAAACAAAAACGCTCGTTCCTCATTTCTTTCAGCTACTCGCTCTTGGCTCCTTTCTCCGTCGGAGGAGACCTGGCTGAGCTCCAAAGGCCCGCACTTGCTGTTTTAAAAAAAGATTTACTCCAGCCAGAGTCATTATTAGTGAAGCGAAGAGATTAAATAGAGAGATATGGTGCTACATTCCAGGATGCTTTCTTTTCTTCTGATAGGTGTGGAGAAACATCTCATTTGTTAACGATTCATTACGGTAATTGAGGATGCAGGAGAGAAAATTGTGCCGCTAATGATGCTATTTTTGAGAGCCGCTTTTTATTAGTTTGATTCAGTACAGCAGTCAGAATCCAATTAATTAAGAAGTCTGACCTCTGACACGATGACTAGTGTCGGCCCTAATCTATGCAGGGGCTGTGAACGCAATAAAACGCTCATTTGCTAATCGGCCAAAAAGAAAATGAAAGGACGTAAAGTGCATGCCTAGTTGGAAAACTAAGGTGGAAATTATAGACTAAATGTGAGAGTTAGTTCATTTAGGACGACTTTTAATTACAAATTTGCAATATTACAGATACATATCATGAAAGGTTTGTTAAGTAATTATGTTAAGTTTTACAAAAACAATAACAATATCTATTATTATTACTGTTATTGTTAATGCTGATTCTGTTGCTGTTGTTCTGCCATAATCTACAACTCTATATAAACATGCATATTTAAATATTTAAAATAAAAATAATAATAAAAATAAAATAGAAAAAAAAAAAAATTAAATAGGATAGAATAAAATAAAACAACAATAAACAACAACAACATCAATATTAATACTACTACTACTACTACTACTACTACTACTAATAATAATAATACTATCATTAGTATCATTATTATAATTAATACTATTTTATTAACATATACTACTAATAATAATAATAATAATTATTATTATTATTATTATTACTATTATTATTATTATTATTATTGTTGTTGTTGTTGTTATATAATTAATACTATGTTATTAACATATACTACTAATAATAATAATAATAATAATAATAATAATAATAATAATTATTATTATTATTATTATTATTATTATTATTATTATTATTATTATTATTATTATCAGAAGTAGTAGTAGGAGTTTAATGATTGTATTGTTGTGCAATTTATATGGAGATGTAATGTAATTTGGATATTATCAATTATAGGAATGCACAATATATCGGCAGCCATATCGATATCGGCCGATAAATGCTATTATTTATTGTTACCGTTACTGGTCTGATAAGAAAAGTAGCCAGATTTTGTAGGTTTCAAAAATTTGGTATTATTTCCGATGTTTGAAGCTGCTGTTTTATTGTTTCACTGATTTTGGTTAATCTTTAGTGACTTGGGTTCTTCATTTTTTGTCAGGCAGTAGATTTTATTAAAAGAGCATTGGGCTATAGAAAAAGAGTATTTGATTATTAAAGTTTAAAGATCAGATTTTTTTTTTCTAAAGTTAAGGTTTTAAAATAAAATCAGATGTTCACATTTAGTTTTTTTTTTTTTTTTTTTTTTGCAATCATGCAAAAACATTTGAAACATTTATATTCATCGGCTTATATATTGGTTATCGGTATCGGTCAAAACATCCATATCGGTGCATTCGTAATTTATTATTTACTATTTAAATTAAAATCATTTTTATTTTATTAGTAGTAGCAGGACGAGTAGCAATAATAATGAAACATTATCTTTAATTATAATTATTATTGTTATTATTATTGTTATTATTATTATTATTATGCAGCATTAATTTAGGTTTTATTTTCTACTTTTAATTTGGTTACCAGTGAGTCCAAATAATAATAATAATAATAATAATAATAATAATAATAATAATAATAATAATAATAATAATAATAATAATAATAATAATAATAATAATAGTAGTAGTAGTAGTAGTAGTAATCTACTAAGTATTAATAACCTATTTTTAATTTTATAATGAAACAACGCACTTTATTTTGTAGCTCTCAGCATCAAATGAAAGTACCACAGTACACAGAAATTTAAATCACTTAAATCTCCATCCACACAAACAGGTCTGTCACCTTTTCCAGGCGTGAGCGCTGAGATTCCCATCCTGTATAATTGTGCCTGACAGGCGGCAACTTGCTTTGCTTTCATTATCTCAGTGTTTACTTCTCCTTCATGCTGACCGTGCGTTATTTCAGTCGCTGCTCAAATCACAGAGCTCAAAATGAACGGCGCTATAGTGCCGTCCAACCTATAGAAACAATTATAGCGCCGGCGTCGTTGCCAAAGAGCGCTTTTACACACGGAGAGTATATTGCGGTGAGAGGCCGGTCCATCACATTAAGAGGATGAGAGAACAATTACACCTCTGGACCAGCGTGAGAAGTATTTGTGTTTGCACATGTGTGTGTTAATGAAAATGCATTGAGAAAAAAGACTTGGAAACCAAAGCTGATATGAAAGCCAGTGTTCTCCATTCCAGCTTTTATAATGTGAAAGTTCCTCAGTTTATATGCAATTTTGGCTGTAAAATGTCATTATGTTTGTTGTGTTACAATTGCAGGCACAGGGAGTCTACAAGCAGCACAAAATGCATTTGTATTGGGGCAGAAAAACAAAAAGCCAAACGTTTATTAAATTGGTGCCATTTGGCCAATTTAAAAAATGTCATTTTGGCATTACTGTACACACGCACACTAGAGGTACAAAACAAACCATTTTATGCAGAAGTCCATTATGAACAACTTGTTTGGGAGATGATGGAAAATATCAAAAACATATTTAAAGTGCTCTCAGATTTGATGCTAGGAGAATTGAGAGTGGGTGATTGTTTAGGAAAGGAATCTTTTTGGCACTGTTTTATACACTCAAAAAATAATTACTGCTGCTTGTCCAAACTACCTGTTTAAATTGAGCTAAAACAACAAAATTCTTGTCATTTCTTTGGACAATTTCTTTGTTTTATGTTTAGTCCACTTAAATTCGTATTAAGTTAACTTAAGCATTTTGTGTTGGCAAAATATGAAGGAATTGTGTTGGTCCAATTACCTGGTGCTTTGCATGGGATTGAAATGAGAGGGATATATTGACATTACAAGTAATCTTAGGTGTTCAAAGTTAATAGAACGACTTGTTAGAGTTTAATCTTCACGTAATGCTTTAAGTTTTGAGATTACCACCTTGCAGAAGCACCCATGCTTTAGGTGTTGGCAGCTTAATTAGCAAAAATTCAATTTGTTGCTTTGCTCAGTGAGGTTAGTAACTGTCCTAAAATTCAGTCTCAATCAACTGTACATATACAGTACAACTCATAAAATATGCTTAAAAAATGGCTCTTTTAGTTCATTTAGAATAACTTCAAATAAAACTAAGAGACTTTGAAATGTACGACACATAATAGACATACATGACATTATCAGACCTTTGAGTTTAAGTTAAATAAAAATACAAATGTATTTAAAATTTTATTTGATAAAATCATGTTAAACCAACTCAATTGCATTTAATTGCGTTTTTTTCAGTCTAAACAAATTTATTGGATGGAAACCCTGCCTTCAATTAAATTGAGTTCATCCAAAGGTTTTTTTCTTAGAACTGTAAATCTATCTCTCACAAAATTTGTGGAAAAAAAGTGTATTATTCAAAATCGCAAGATGCAAACACAAATTCAGACTACTTTCCCTCATTCTGTAATTGTGATTTTGCATCTTACATCTATAACTGCAATTTAGAGTTACAGACTTATGTACTGTCTGATCTCCAAGCAAAATTTAGTCACAGTTAATTAAAAAAATTGATTTACAACAGCAAGGTAAAAAGTCAGAACTGAAATCTAAACAGAATCTGACAAAATAAAATGTATTGCATAGTCTAAACTCTGAATTCTTACTTTCTTTCTTTAAAATGTAAGTTTACGTCTTGCATTTTTTTACTCAGAACTGTGAATTCTTGTAACAATTCAGTTATAAACTCATGAGAACTTGAACTGAGAAATAACTGAGAATTCTGACTTAGTTAGAAACTCTACACAGAGAACTCAGAGAAGATGCAAGTTTTAAAAAAGGTCTATTTCTGATTTTATTTTAGATAGTCCTGTTTTATTTATAATCTAAGCTTCTTTTTATTTATTTTGTATCCTTTTTTATTTTTCCCCTTGTTTTTTTTATTTATTTATTTATTTATTTATTTATTTATTTATTTATTTATTTATTTATTTATTTATTTATTATTTATATCTATATATGTATGTACAGTATGTATGTATGTATGTATGTATGTATGTATGTATGTATGTATGTATGTATGCATGCATGCATGTATGTATCTATCTATCTATCTATCTATCTATCTATCTATCTATCTATCTATCTATCTATCTATCTATCTATCTATCTATCTATCTATCTATCTATCTATCTATCTATCTGTCTGTCTGTCGAAAATGTGTTGTTATTTGTGTATTATTGTGAAAATTCAATATTAATAATTATTTTTAAAAATTACGGAAAATAAATTTAGAATTGCAAGACAGACAAAAGTGACAATTGCAAGGAAGTCTCTTAGGAGTCTCTTGCAATTGCGACTTCTTTGTGAATTGTCTGAAAAAAAGTCACAATTGTCAAATTAAAAAGTCTTAGTTACCTTCGTTATTTCGTTTTTATGCTGTGGCGGAAGCATGTTTTCATAATATACAGCGCACTTTTCTGTCATCATTAAGATTTAAGAATAACCCAAGGCCCGTAACAGATGCTTCCAAGATAACATCTCATTGACAAAGAGCTCCTTCTTCTCTCTGATTAGATCGGCTTCCTGCGCACTTCATCTTCTATTACACAGACAAATTCATCTGCGCCACACTCGTATCATCAAGGATTTAAGTCAATGATCTCTTGTAGAATCTCAAATTTCCCCTGTCATGATATAAGCAGACTGACAAAGAGATTTAAGCACACTATATACACTGATACTAGAGATACTATAAATGGAGGCAATCTATATGTTTAAATATGTGTGTGAATGAGGGTGAATAGGTGTTTCCCAGTACTGGGCTGCAGCTGGAAGGGCATTTGCTGTGTAAAACATATGTTGGATAAGTTGGTGGTTCATTCCGCTGTGGCGACCTCTCATGAATAAAGGGACTAAGCTGAATGAAAATGAATAAATGGATGTTTTCTCTAAAGCAGGCATGCCTTTAAAGAAATAGTTCACCCCCAAAAAAATAAATAAATACTTACAATTTAATTACCCTAAAGTGGTTCTGAACACAAAAGAGGATATTTAGAAGAATGTTGGAAACTTGTAGCATTTGACACCCATAATAGGAAAAAAAAAAACATTCTTAATAAACATTCTTCAAAATATCTTCTTTTGTGCTCAACAAAAGAAAAAAAAAACTCAAACAGGATTGGATTAAGTAGAGGATGAGTAAATGAACATAATTCCTGGTAGAAGTTTGCTTGCAATTAAAGCTAGAAATGAAAGCCTTTTTTAGTATGCTCTATACAGAGAAGGACAATAATAAAAATACAAATGAATAATTATTGTAATATTTATTAGTTAGTTTTCTTTTTGGCTTAGTCCCTTTATTAATCAGAGGTCACCACAGGGGAATGAACTGTCAACTTAGCCAGCATACGTTTTAGGCAGCAGATGCCCTTCCAGCCGCAACCCATCACTGGAAAACACCCATACACGCTCATTCACACACATACACTACGACCAATTTAGCTTATTCAATTCACCTATACCGCATGTCTTTGGACTGTGGGGGAAACCGGAGCACCCGGAGGAAACCCACACCAACACATAGAGAACATGCAAATTCCACACAGAAATGCCAACTGACCCAGCTAAGGCTCGAACAAGCAACCTTCTTGCTGTGAGGCGTTCGTGCTACCCACTGCGCCACAGTGGCACCTATTATTGTATTAATAAAATAATTATTTTTTAGGCCATTAACCATTTGATTTTATATATCTCATACAATTTAGATCATATTCATTGAAATGAGGAGAAAATCACAGAGCACACCTTTAAGATGCATGATTTATTTATTCAATTTCAGTTTGATAATTATTCAAATATAATGCCTGTGCTTTATTTGTGCACAGCAGAAAATATAAAAAAAATGTAATTAAAAGACAAATATTGGCATGTGCAGTGTGCACACCAAATAATTAGGCGCTCCGCTGAGGATACGGCTTAAAAGAGATAATCCGTGAGGATAGAGCAAGTTAGACGTAGGAGTGAAATAGATTGTTCAACTTTCTCATAACTTGAAAACAAAAAAATAATTGTCTGGCAATGAGGTGAGCAGCAGCGATGTTCGCTAAATACAACAGTTTTCAAGCCTTTAACGCTATCCTGCTGTGATTTAATTGCTTTTTAGGGAAAGGAACTTTAAAAAAATAAATAAATAAAAATAAAAATTTTGATGACTGAACACCATCTGCCTGCCGCAACACATGCCAGTTTTTCCAGTTGTCCTTATACAAAACCACAAAGAAATTCTGTATTCTGTCAGCCAATGTAAGTCCCCGGTGCAATGAACAAGCAAATTAAAATAGAATTATTTATTTATTTACCTATTTTTATCGCAGCTGCTATTTTACTCACACACACAAAAAAGAGATCACAGGGAATGGAGAGAGAACTAATGGCTTCAACTTTATTTCTATTAACCAGCGCGCTGATAGTTTTATTATTGAGAATGTGAATGTAACATGCATTTTTATGGTATGCTAATCATCCTTGCCTATTTTCACTGAGGAAAGGGGAACGATGCTAATTAGCTGTATTTCCAGAGGTTATAATAACGCATAAATCCAGCTCTTTCTTGTAGACCGTGCTTGTATTACGGTGCTGGAGCAGGCCATGCTGATGTTAAAATCTCTAAATTATGCATTATCTCTGTGAGCCAGGTGAAGTCTTCAACGGTGCACAAATATGCTAGCGGTGCTCTGCTGAAGTTTTAGCAAAATATTGCTCATGTTTTTAAAGACAGAAAACGGAGAAAGAGGGAAATGGAAAGACGGAGAAAGAAGGGGAGTGTGGAGAATAGATATAAAATACGCTAACGTTGAAAAGCCAGCTAAACGCTGAAGGTCTTTTGTTACTGTTGTTTGTTATGCAATGTTCATTTATGAGTTCTCTCATTCATTCGTTAACATGCTTATTCACTCAGACAGAGAAAAGGGAAACAGAGTGAAAGACGATGATGGAGAACAAGTAGTATGAGAAATAGAAACAATAATAATTAAAGCTGCAAGAAGCAATGAAAGGGACTTCGCATCTGGGCTTACCACTGCCCAGTGGTCTTAGAATGACAGAGCACAATGGACAATAATAATTTAAGCTGATAAATCTAAAAAAAATCTGACAATGTTAGTTTTTTTTGTCATTCATACTTCTGTCAGCAAGTACCGCTATGACTGTGAATGAATATTCACATGTAGACGTCTTCAATATAGTACTATAATCAAAGGTGTGGAATTTGGGGCAGACTGGACATAGTAATCCTGAGTTATAACAGCTTGCTTTTCCATGGCGAACCACAAAGGTTTGTCAGGCTGCCACGGACACGCCTTTTGAAAAAAACTCAAGATTTTTGCAATATATCATCGCTACGTCTTTCATATAACACCACTAAAATTTGGTGCTGATACGATAAAATTTGTAGGATAATTTGTTACACTGTAAAACAAGTCACTTCCTGTTGCCAGCAGGTGGCGCTACAACTAATCAATGCTTCATTTGTTTGTTTGCTCATTTCTTGTTTACTTGTTCACTCATTTGTTCGCTCGTTTAATCAGACATTTGCTCATTTGTTCACTCATTCATAATAATGAGGGTTAGCCAACCAGTCTGCTCTTGTTTGTTTGTTTGTTTGTTTGTTTGTTTGTTTGTTTGTTTGTTTGTTTGTTTGTTTGTGTTTTAATCTTGTTCACTCATTTGTTAACTTGCTTAATCAGATTTTTTCTCATTCACTTATTCATAATAATGAGGGTAAATTAACCACTTTGATTGTTTGTTCCTTCATTTGTTTGTTTGTTCATTTCTTGTTCACTTGTTTATTCATTTGTTCACTAATTTATTCTTTCATTCAATCAGACATTCGCTGATTTGTTCACTCATTCATAATACTGAGGGTTAGCCAATCACGCTGTTCTTGTTTGTTTGTTTGTTTATTTGTTCATATTTAACGTAGTTCACACATGTGTTACCCCGTTTAATCAAATAATTTCTCGTTCACTCATTCATAATAATAAGGATAAATGAACCACTCTGATTGTGTTCCTTCTTTTGTTTGTTTGCTAATTTCCTGTTTACTCATTTGTTCGCTCAATTAATCAGACATTCGCTCATTGTTCACTCATTCATAATAATGAGGGTTAGCCAACCAGTTTGCTCTTGTTTGTTTGTTTGTTAATGTTTTAATCTCGTTCACTCATTTGTTAACTCACTTAATCAGATATTTTCTCATTCACTCAGTCATAATAACGAGGGTAAATTAACCACTGTGACTGTTTGTTTGCTTATTTTTTGTTCATTTGTTCACTCATTTAATCAGCCGTTTGCTCATTTGTTTACTCATTCATAATAATGAGGGTTAGCCAACCATTTTGCTCTTGCTTGTTTGTTTGGTAATGTTTTAATCTTGTTCACTCATTTGTTAACTCGCTTAATCAGATATTTTCTCATTTACTCATTCATAAAAATAGTTTGTTACTTCATTTGTTTGTTTGCTCATTTCTTGTTCACTTGTTTACTCATTTGTTCAGTTGTTTAATTAAACGTTTAATTTGTTTGTTCGTTTTCTAAATTTTGTTCACTCGTTTGTTCACTCATTAAATCAGACATTCGCTCTATTGGTCACTCAATCATAATATTGAGGGTTAGCCAACTGCTCTGCTCTTGTTTGTTTGTTAATCTAGTTCACTCTTGTTACCTAATTTAATAAGAAATTTTGATTTCATTCATTCATTCATTCATTCATTCATTCATTCATGCATTCATTCATTCATTCATTCATTCATTCATTCATTCATTCAATCATTATAATGAGGGTTAATTAACCATTCTGATTGTTTGTTACTTCATTTGTTTGTTTGCTCATTTTTTGTTTACTCGTTTACTCATTTGTTAACTCATTTAAATAAACATTTGCTGATTTGTTCACTCGTTCAAAATAATAAGGGTTAATCAGCCACTCTGATCATTGTTCAGATCTTTGTTTTCAAATTTTTTGTTCACTCGTTTGTTCGCTAATTTGTTCGCTCATTCAATCAGCCATTTGCTCATTTGTTCACTCATTCATAATAATGAGGGTTAGCCAACCACTTTGCTCTTGTTTGTTTGTAAATGTTTTATTTTAGTTCATTCGTGTTACCCCATTTAATCAGATATTTTCTCATTCACTCATTCATAATAATAAGGGTAAATCAATCACTCTGATTGCTTGTTTCCCCATTTGTTTGCTAATTTCTTGTTCACTTGTTTACTAATTTGTTCCCTCTTTAAGTCTGACATTTGCTCATTTGTTCACTCATTCATAATAACCAGGGCTTGACGGTAACTTTTTTAATCACCAGCCACTGTGGCTAGTAGATTTCTAACATTACTAACCACTCGCCATTATTAATAGCCACAATTTTATTGTTTGGAAAATATATTTTATTTGCATAAATTTGACTTTGACATGCTAAAATTACTTGATTAAAATTGTGTGTTGTGTCCACATGCCTCCTCATTACTTTTACTTTTTGTGTGTGCTGTGTATGAGCTTGATTTACCAAATTTATTTCCGACCACACAAAAAATAAATAATTAATTTTTTTTTTTTCAAAACAAGCAAAATATAGTTGTATACATGCATTTTTTGTTCAACAAAACATTTATTTATAAAAAACAAAAAAACAATTGACATTTACACAATAGGTTCATATCACTAGTTAACTACACATAAATGAGGAGTTATTCTCTTGTTAAAGCAATGTTATTGTTACAACACTGATAATTAAACCATATTAACAAAAATAACTGTAAGCAAAAGAAATCAGGTGGTAATTAAAGGATGCGCACACATTAACATTAGGCCTATTAATAATCTGTTCAAAGAATGTTTAAAGCGAAAGCAACTGGTGCTGCTTACAGAAGGATAATTTTTTTTTAAAAACCTGAAGCTCTTGAAAGAACGAACAAAGAAGTGAGTGAAGAACATAATAAATGATTGAATGAGCAAACAAATGAGTGAACTACTGAACAAGTAAATGAATGATTGAACAGTTGAGTGAATGAGAGAATGTACAAACAAGTGAATGAGTGAACAAACTTGTGAACCAGTAAACAAATGAGTGGATGATAGAGTATGATTGTCTAAATGAGTGAAATCTGGATGGTTCAAAATTGTGGTATTCGATATTACCACAAGTGACTGTGGGTGCGCGAGCATCGCTTTTTGTCCAGTCTTTTTCAAAGAGAACTAATCACACCAGTTGCACTTCCGGGCACAGTTGCTTCGCGCCATCTCTTTTCAACAGTCGCGCGCATCACATCACATCACCTTACATCATCCTCTCATTCGGTATTGATCTGCCTTCTTTTGCTCGTGCGAACACAATTACTTTAGTCAGTCCTGCTGCTTCTCGATTCTAAGATCACATTTGCATGCATATTGGGCCATCCTTACTGTCAAACCGTGCTTTTAAGAAAAGTACAATTTAAAAAGATAATTTTTAACCGGCCAGAGTGGCTAGTGGAAGCAGCTGTCTTACCCGCCACAGCTGAATTCTACCCGCATTTGGCGGGTTGGCCGGTGTTAATGTCAAGCCCTGATAATAACCTATAGGTTAAAGGTGCTGTATGTAAGTTTTTTTACTCTTCTAAAGCATAAAATTACCATAATATGTGTGCAGATATTTAAGAAACATCCTTAGTGAACATACTTGTTTAACTGAAAAACAATGCTGAAGTCAGATATTCTGCTTTGAAAATGTTTTTTCCGTGCCGGAACGCTCTCTTTGTTTAGGTAATTTTCACATGCACATGCCAGTTTAGCCAATTATAATTCAGCACCCCGGGTTGCCATGTTGGGAAACAGCATACTTCATACATTCATTCAGAAAGGCTCTGAAAGCATGCGTCCGTGACCGAAAAGGACAGTATGGGAGACAGATTCAGTTCCACATGAGGTTATTAATTAGCAAATGAAATAAATATTACGAACGTCAACATTAGGTGAGCAGGTTACATTGTAACCGCGTGTCCTAACAACACGCTGTGACGAGAGAGGCAGTGATGAGCTATTTGGCTGTTTGCACCAGATCAACACGGCAGAAATTTAAACAAAGCCTTTCAGAAGCACAGAATATGCACTCACTCATGAAATGGTAAAGTTTAGAATCTGTTTAATACATGTTAACCCACGTTAACATCATTAAATGTAAAATGGCATTCAAACTCATATTGTTAGCATTTAGCATTGAATAAAGCACACGAGATTTACCTGAGCTGATCACTGTCATAGGTTTCACAAGTTCAGCTGTTAGAAATAGAAGCCGTTTCTAATAAATTCAATTCGAGGTGTTGGTTAGGACAAAAACTCCCTTTAATATGGAGAATATTCCCTCTATCGCGTGTCGTCGCTTTTTTTAGAACAGTTTAAATCACTCGCTTCTCTGGCATCCCACGCATGCTATTGTTTTGATCCAGGAGTGCAACACCAAGTTTAACCACTAGGTGTCAAACTTACATACTGCACCTTTAACCAACCACTCTGCTTGTGTTTATTCACTCATTTCTTGTTCTTTTATTTGTTCCACAATTCAATCACACGTTGACTCAATTGTTCACTCATTCATAATAATGAGAGTAAACCAACAACTCTGCTCTTGTTTGTTTACCCATTTGTTTATTTGTTAATGTTTGCTCATTCTTGTACACTCATTTGTTCTCTCACTCAATCAAACATTCACTCATTTGTTCTCTCATTCATTATAAAGAGAGTAAACCAACAACTCTGCTCTTGTTCATTCACCCTTTGTTTGTTTGTTTGTTTATTTGTTTGTTTGTTTGTTTGTTTGTTAATGTTTGCTTATCATCTCTTTACTCATTCAATCATTAGATTGTGCATTCGCTCATGTGTTCACTTCTTCACAAGTTCACTCATTTCTTTAATCATTAGTTTTCTTGTTTACTCATTCACTCATTCATTTGGGTGTTCACCCTAAATGACAATGTAAATAAAAAGCTTATGTGTTTGTTTACTCATTCATGAGCTTCCTCCTTCAATCAATAGCCTGCTTGCACTATCAATCATTCACTTATTAGCTTGATTATTCATGTCGTCATTCATTCAGTCATTCATTCATTCATTGCCTTTTTCACATATTAGTTTGCTCGTTCACTCATTGGCTTGCTCTTTTTTTCTTTGTGGTGTGCTGCTACTCGCATAAATGATAGATACACTTGGCCTAATGGTAATAGGAAACAGAACAGACTCAATAGGTCAAGTGGGATTTGCATAGACCAACACAGGAGGAGCAGGAAGGTGATTATGTTGTTCGATCTCTCACCCTGAAATCCTGAGCTGCATGAAATGAAACTATTCTCAATGTCTGAAAGTAAGCCAAGGGCTCTCCTCAAGGACATACATCTGACCGGCAGGGGTTATTGAGGTCTGACTGGTCTCTGAAGAATGGTGGAGTTTGCATAATCTTTCTATAGTACTGTATATCAGACAGCTGTGCTAGAGTGGAGACTTATGCCTGAGGCTCAAAGCCAAAGGAATAATCGTCTGGAAATCCTGCACACAGCGAAATAAGTAGAAGAAGAAAAAAATAGGTCTCAATCTGCAGTATTTTATAAAGTCTGTTAAAAGAGGCAGTTTACTGTACTGTAGCTGAACAAGTTGACGAATCGTTTTTGTTTCATGTAAGGTCTATTTAGGTCTTATTACATAAGTCTACCACACAAGTTGGGCTCTTGACATGCCAATTTTAACTGCATGCTAGAAAAAAATACTACTAATAATAAATAAAGTTACTTATTAAATAAATAAACTGAAATTAAACAAAACAACTAAATGTCCGCACTTTGCAGTATTGACAAGCCAACCACAGAGGCTTTTTGAAAGTGACAGGTATAAATGCCTTTCAGCTGCTGTTACACAGCCTATATAGTTAAAGTTGTCCAGCAAAAGCATAAGCAGAGGTTGTGTACAAGCTGTGTAGCCTAAATCATTTCCATTTTAATTCTATTAAAACTAAAATGTATAAAAAAAAATATTCCAATAAAACATATACAAGTTTTTTTCTATTTACTTAATGAAAAATAAAACAAAACATAGGCTAATTATATCTTAACGGCTACACTGTAGTAGTACATTCAAGGTATAGCCTTTGCAATTTTTTTAATGTGTGCCGGGATATATATACTCACCGGCCACTTTATTAGGTACACCTTACTAGTTACCGGGTTGGACCCCATAGATTCAACAAAGTACTGGAAATATTCCTCAGATATTTTGGTCCGTATTGACATGATAGCATGCAGATTTGCTGCAGATTTGTCGGCCGTAATCGTTGATACAAGGCAGAATGGAGTTTCATGGTGTTGATACCAAATTCTGACCCATCCATCTGAATGTCGCAGCAGAAATCGAGACTCATCAGACCAGGCAAAGTTTTTCCAATTTTCTATTGTCCAATTTTGGTGAGCCTGTGCTAATTGTAGCCTCAGTTTCCTGTTCTTAGCTGACAGGAGTGACACCGGGTGTGGTCTTCTACTGCTGTAGCCCATCTGCCTCAAGGTTCGACGTGTTGTGTGTTCAGAGATGCTCTTCTACATACATTGGCTGTAATGAGTGGTTATTTGAGTTACTGTTGCCTTTCTCTGTAAACCCTAGAGATGGTTGTGCGTGAAAATCCCAGTAGATCAGCAGTTTCTGAAATACTCAGACCAGCCTGTCTGGCACCTACAACCATGCCACATTCAAAGTCACTTAAATCAACTTTCTTCCCCATTCTGATGCTCGATTTGAACTGCTCAGATCGTCTTGACCATGTTTTCATACCTAAATGCATTGAGGTGCTGCCATGTGATTGGCTGATTAGATATTTGCATTAACGAGCAGTTAGACAGGTGTACCTAATAAAGTGGCCAGTGAGTATATAGTGGTAATATCGAATACCACAATTTTGAACCATTTAGACAATCATACTCTATCATCCACTCATTTGTTTACTGGTTCACACATTTGTTCACTCATTCACTAGTTTATACATTCTCTCATTCACTCAACTGTTCAATCATGCATTTACTTGTTCAGCAGTTCACTCATTTGTTTTCCCATTCACTCATTTATTATCTTCTTCACTCATTTCTTTGTTCCTTCTTTCATTTGTTGATTCAACTGTAGCTCAACCTTTTGTTCATCCGTTCACTCATTTATTCATTAATTTGTACAATTTTTCTTTCATTTAGCCTCCTGTTCACTCACTCAAATGACTGTTCACTCATTCACTCGTTCAACAAATTTATTGGCTTGCTCGCTCATATGTTTGCTCACAGTAACTGACAGATTACTATCATCGTTCACACAAAACCAAAGAAAGGCCTGAGAATGAGCATTAAAAAAAAAAAACATTGCTCAAGGCAAACAATCCGATATCTGACAGCATTTTTTGAGGCACAGAATTTCTACTGAGCATCAAAGGAGAGGAATTTAGAGACATTTACAGACAAACAACTCTGAGTCGCCGCATCTGATTCATCACCAGAACTAAAATCACTATACCGTTCCCTAATCCACCACCATCCTCTTCTCTCCATCACGATCCTCCCATTGCTCTTCAACAATATGTTTGTTTTATCAAAGCATCAGCAATCAATCAACACTCTCGTTCTCTCAACAAAGTCTGTTTTACTCCGGTCAGAGGAATGCCAGAACTCTAATGGGTAATGCATGAAGCTGCACTGGCTTGCTGGTAAAACTTGGAGGGATCCCACCACTCCTTCTCCCCTCCGATGAGTACTCACATGCTCCAATCCTACATATTTATTGTTTTGTTTTAAAGTTGAGTGGTCTGAGATTAATTATTTGTTGCACATGAATCCATTACGCGCATTTCTACATGCTCTCAGCAGGCAAACATGGGTCTTTTCTAGTCAATAGTGAATAGGGCACTCAGCGTGATAGGCAATCACCTCAGATCAATACTAATGTTTTTAGAGACTTCGGGCGAGCTTTGTTCGAGAAAGAAAACCGCTATTTAATTCAGTCAGAGTATATTTATTATCAGCATTAATTTATAGGCTGGGTGAGTCTCATCCAAGCGACTGCGCTTCGTCTTTTCTGCTTCAGCTATTGTTTGAATAGAAGAGACGCTGTGCAAAATGTGTCCTCCGACTTCAATTTCAAATGCTTTCTTCTTGGTTTTTAGGAGCCTATAAGTCACACCTCAGCGAAAGCCTGTTTTTTATTTCTTTTAAACGCTTTGGCGTGGAAGAATCCAAACTTCGTTTTCTAATTCAAGGTTCAATTTCTTGTAAAATCGGCATTTGACAGCGGCTCTCAGATGTAACGAGCAGAAGCGTTTTATTTTTGCTCTGTGATTTCTGCCTGAGGGGACCAGTACACTTTTCTCCAAGACGGTTCGGAAGGACAGAACAGCCGAAGCAAAGGTCAGGGGATGTTCAAAAAGAAGTCTGTTCTTACCGTCCGCTCACTACAAACACGCCACCAGGAAGATAAGCAGCACAATGCCTCCAGCTATGGACACTGCTAGGATTGTGGACTGGTTCGGGTCCCCAATGGCCAGCATATCTGGAGAGGGAGAAAGAGAAAAACAGACACATTTGTGTCAGTGTTAACCCTTAACTTTTGATGAGGTCAAATCCTTTTCAGTTTGGTCTTAGAGATTCCAGTGAGTTTCTCTGACATAATCAAGAACCAACAAGAAAGACAAAAAAAAAGAAACATATTCAAATTAATTAATTATAATTTTAAATGCAATTTTAATATTATTTTAAAATAAGATTAATTATTATATGTATTATTATTATTATTATTATTATTATTATTATTATTATTATTATTATTATTATTATTATTATTATTGTTGTTGTTGTTAGTGGTGGTAGTAGTAGTAGTAGTAGTAGTAGTAGTATTTATTATTATTATTACTATTATTATTATTATTATTATTATTATTATTATTATTATTATTTGAAAAAAGCACAATTCATGTTTTATTTCTTCATTTATTCATTAAGAATATACAATATTATTGTTTACATTATATTGATAATAATAGCATTCTATTGTATTATCATCATCATATTTATATGAATATGTGACACTGGACCACAAAATCAACCTATGTTGCATTGGTTTATTTTTGGCAACTGTATGGGTCAAAATATAGATTTTTTTTATACCAAAATAATTATAATATTAAGTAAAAATCATGTTGCATGAAGAAATTTAGTAAATTTAAAACATTAATTCCAATTTTCAAAAAACACTTACGATCAAATATAATAATAACAAGTATTATTAATCATTTAAACTCCCTTTTTTTAAAAGGGATAGTTTACCCAAAACTGAAAATTACATCATCAGTATGTTTTCACTGTATGTGGTCTCTTAGACCTTAAAGAAGGTTGATTTTTTGGCTTCAATGTTAAACTCTGTTTCATTCCTTCTAAAAAAAAAAAAAAAAAAACAGAAGCAGCTGCATTTAGCCACTAAATATGAAGGCGAAGACTGGGTCAATGTTCTAATTTACGCATGCCATCCAAATAGGGATGTTAACAGAGGGAATAACAGGCTCGGTTTGAAAGTTTCACGGCGGGTCTATGGATTTTATGCTGCTGCAATCCACTCATTACTCAAAACAAATACATCATTTATCAAGGCCGGCAACGCATGAGTAACCGCCTCTTTCAGGAAAATGAATATCTCCAGCAACAGGAATTGATTTAGAAATCCACTCAACTTCATTCAACAATCTCAGTTATGAGAGATCGCAGCTCGCGGAGACAGAAACATATGGCAAAAACATAATGAGCAATACGTCACATAAATTTCTCAGTTATATAGCTGTACCAAGATTGTTGTTTTACATCATAAATGTACTTTTTGCCCTTTTCGGACAGAAACAGTGATTGGAAAAGACAGGGATTTTTATACTCAAAAATTATGCTTGTTCAAACTACTTATTTAAAATGAGCTGAATCGGCACAATACTTGAGTTTTTTTTCTGACAGCTTAATTGTTTTATGTTCAATCGACCTAAAATTTTAACTTAAAAAATGAACTTAATCGATTTGTGTTGGAACAACTTAAAAGAATTGTGAGGAAACTAGCATTTTTTTTTACTGTGTAGAAAGATCTGGAGAATTAACTAAATCAAATTAAAATGTTACATGCACTTGCACTTGTAATAGGATTTTATGAATAAGTACATGCAATAAGCCTAAACCAAACCCTAACCCTAAAAATCTAACAAAAAGTGTTGAAACAAATTACAACAGACCCTGCATTTAAAAAAAGAAAACACTCCAGATACAAGTAATAATACTAAATACAGATAACGCTCTGGTTACTAAAGTAACCCTCGTTCCCCGAGGGGGGGAACGGAAATGCTATGTGGAAAAACTTCCACTATGGGGATTTCGTCAGAATCCAATCATCTGAAAGAGTATAAAAACGGGCCAATGAAATGCCAATGAGTTGGCGGCGTCAGCGTGCACAGCTGTCTTGAATGACAATCAGCCTGGCATAAAAGGCTAGCATGTGCTCAGCAACGACATCCTTTTCTAGCTGAAGAGGCTTTCACACTCAACAGCTAAGGGACAATCGTTGTGGCGAAGGAACATAGCATTTCCGTTCCCCCCCTCGGGGAACGAGGGTTACTTTAGTAACCAGAGCGTTCCCCTTCGGGAGGGGGAACTTCAATGCTATGTGGAAAAACTTCCACTATGGGGAAATTTATGGAAAGCGCCACAACGAAAGAACCTTACCATGTCTCCAGTGAGGGGCGCGCCACGCAGCAGTACGAGCGTACCTGCATCGCTGGAGACACAGTCCTCCAACGTGTCCCCTGGCCCTTACTTACCTTACTTACCTTTTCTGGTTTAGATATATTTTTCGGGGAGTCGTAAAATACACCTAGTAGTTTCTAGGAATTTTTAAAAACGACAGTACGTTGGGAAAGCGTTCAGTCCCGATAGGGAGGACGCTGCGGAGGTCACCTGCTGCCCGGAGAGGGAGACCTGGTGGCAAAATAGCATATGGACTAGCCCTGAGAAGGGGGAGTGCACATATGAAGAGGTGGTTAGCGGGGAGGGAAGACACGAGCCCGCCTAGGAGGGGGGACTACATCGTGGCTGAGTGAGCGTATGGGATCGCCAGCGGGGATCGCACATAGCAGGCACCTATACCCAGAACGCGGGATGACCAGCGGGCATACCTACAGCGTAATGGGCCAACATTTGACTGCTCCGCTGAGTCAGATGCTGGGGGCCGCGGAGGAACTCTGCAGGGTTCGCCGAGTGGGGAACTCAACTGACAAAGCGAGAAAGCGCACGTATCTCTGTGTTAGAGAGAAAGGCGCAGCAAGCGTTTTACAACACCTAACCGAATTTCCTCATTCACCGCTCGTGAGGAAATCAGTTCACTCGAAGATAAATCTCACAAATGCTCAGGTGTCGCCCAGCCCGCAGCTCTACAATGTCTGTTAGAGAGGCGCCGCGTGCTAACGCCCAAAAGGAAATAATATCAGTGGGACCACATTTTCCTGTCGAACTCTCTCAGACAGGCTAGCATCAGCCCGGCGCGCTCTCGGGGGAGGCGCGCCGTCATGGTGATCGAGTCCAGCTCCAACCCGAGAAAAGAGTTGCTCTGCACGGGGGCGAGGCTGCTCTTTTCTCGGTTGACCTGAAACCCCAATTGGTCGAAGTGCCGAAACACCCTGTCTCTGTGCGTAATCAATTTATCCCGCGAGCGCGCTGAAATCAGCCAGTCGCTTGAAACAATTGAGTATGCGGATGCCCGCAAGCCGAAGCTGGGGCACCCTCCGCGAGCTTGGTGAAAACCCGCGGAGACAGAGAGAGCCAAAAGGGGAGGACTTGTACCGCCAGGTTCGACTTCAGACGCAAACCGCAGGAAACTGACGGTGGCGTGGAAGTATGGAGACATGAAAGTACGCGTCCTTCAGGTCTACTGCTGCAGACCAATCCCGAGGACGAACGCTCCGGAGGGTGCGCTTCTGCGTAAGCTTTCTGAACGGCAGCTTGTGAAGCCAGCGGTTCAAAAAGCGCAGATCAAGGATTGGCCGTAGCCCACCGCTCTTTTTGGGTACGATGAAGTGCGGGCTGTAAACCCGCTCTCCATCCCGGCTGGAGGGACCGGTTCGATTGCATCCTTCGCCAGGAGGACAGCAATCTCCTCTCGCAAGACAGGGGCGGACGCAGGGCTGACCCTGGTGAAATACACACCCGTGAACTTGGGAGGCCGTTTCGCGAACTGAATCGCGTAGCCGAGTCTGATCGCGCGGATGAGCCATTGCGATGGGCTGGCCCGCGCTAACCAGGCAGGCAGAGCCCTCGCAAGTGGCTTCGTCCGCACGATCGCTGACGTACCAGCGGTGGGGCAGCGCGGAGTGGGTGGGCTCAACCGGGAAGCACTGGGGTCCCACAGGAGAGCAGGAGGCAAGAGCTTCACTCTTGTCTCGCACCCGTACTCCGGAGGTGGGGCTGGGAGGGGGAGAGAAAGGAGACCGTTCTCTCTCGCTCCGCGAGCCACTGGCGAAGTGCACCGATCCTGCGAGCTGGAAAGCATAGCGTCCCAGACTGGCAGTGTTCGGGCTGTCACATCCGGGGAAGGGAAAAAATGCTCTTTCTCTGAGGTTTTGATAGCGTTTTTTAACGCTGTTTAGAAGAAGAGCCCCGCCCTCCAGCGGGGAAAGAGCAAATTTCCTCCTCTCCAGATGGCCCGTCTCAGGGACGCTTCGCGGTTCGTTTACCGAACTTAGCGGCGCCCTGGGGCGGGGAGCGCTGGTTGCCTGCGAGATGCTCGGCGCAGCCGCTTGGCCAGAGGCGCAGGCGGGGGCGACCGAGCAAAGCCGCAGGCGGGGCGCTCTCGGCGTGAAGCAGTGGATGTGGATGGCTCGGCGGGGAGGAGCGGTTTTTACGATCCCGCCGAGAGATGGTATTACCCATCGCCTCCGACTGCTCGCTCACAGGCGTGAATTCCTGGGCGAATTCACTGACGGTGTCGCCGAACAGGCCAGCCTGGGATATGGGTGAGCTAAGAAAGCGAACTTTGTCAGCATCACGCAGATCACCAGGTTTAGCCCGTGGTGGCGTTCCTGGGCCACTAATGTGACCATCGTCCTTCCCTGGGGCACACACAGCCGACTTCAGTCGATAGCTGTGCGGAGCTCATGCTCAGTCCTGGGTCGGAACCATCCCCGCGCAGCTGGGCCAGCGCCTGCGCTAGGGAGCGCTGGTAGGTGGCCGTAGCATGCATGGTGAGGGCGGAGGCGCACGCAGCGCACTGCGTGGGCTTCCTGTGCACATCCAGGAAGAAGGGGACGTGGAGGCTTAGAAGGTCTTGCCTTCTTTATCTCCTCCACATCACACCCCTCTAGTCGGTCCGTCCGCGGGGCTGGGGGATAAACCATCTCCAGACCCACGGCCGAAACAGCCTGGGAAGCACGGCTGCAAAGTCTGCTTCTGGATTCGACGCCACGCCCATCATCCCGGAGGAAAAGAGCAGGTTCGAATCCTCATCAGACAATGACAACCAACCCTCCAAGGATGGTGAGGATGAAAGCGCACGCAGATCGGGCAGAAAAAAGTGCCCTCCAAGACTGCGTGAGCTTACTGCGCACTTTCCGGGAAGAAGGGGACGGAAGGCTTAGAAGGTCTTGCCTTCTTATATCCTCCACATAACACCCATCTAGTCGGTCCGGCCGCGGGGCTGGGGGATAAACCATCACCAGACCCACGGCCGAAACAGCCCGGGAAAGCACGGCCATCATGTCTGCTTTTTAGATGCCAACACCGTGCTCTCCACCCCGGAGGGAGGGAGCGAGCGGGTTCGCATCCTCATCAGACAATGACAGCCCATCCTCCGATGCAGCGATAGACATCTGATCCTCGGTGTCATCAAGTGAGAGGGCGACCACCCGAGGATGGAGCGCTTCTCTCACCTGAAGCTTGGATGGAGCGCGTGGAGTAGCGAGAGGTCCGCGAGCCCGAGGGCGGCGGATTTACTCCCACTGAAACCCTCAGATCTGCCCGAGTGCCAACCGCAGTGCGGGGGACAACTGGGGTGGGTCGCTCTTTTGCAAGAGCGAGCCGCGATCTTAACTGCGCAGCAGACATGACATCACAATGATGGCATGCACTGCCCGCGAGCACCGCATCAACATGCTGGACCCCCAGACATGAAACGCAGTGCTCGTGCCCATCATCCGGGGACAGGAAACCACCGCAACCAGAAACGCACGGTCGGAGCGACGTCTTGAAAAAGACGCGCTGCACAACCGTGTTGCTCTTTTAGGAAACTTGCTTCCTATATACATACCGCTCTTGGAGGACCGGACCCAAAGGACGCCAGGCAAGGGAGAACAACCCAGCTCGACCATCTGCCACTGCGTATACACGCTCTGGACCGGGAGAAGCTGCTTCTCGATCTCTCTCTGTAGACACAGGTTGGAGATACCCTCATAGACTCTCTCAGAAGCTCGTGAAAGGCTCTGAAAGCGAAAAGGATGTCGTTGCTGAGCACATGCTAGCCTTTTATGCCAGGCTGATTGTCATTCAAGACAGCTGTGCACGCTGACGCCGCCAACTCATTGGCATTTCATTGGCCCGTTTTTATACTCTTTCAGATGATTGGATTCTGACGAAATCCCCATAGTGGAAGTTTTTCCACATAGCATTGAAGTTCCCCTCCCGAAGGGGAACTGTCAATACAACTAAAATAAAACAACATAATAAAAATGAGAACATAAAAAACTAAACAATGATATTTGAGTCAAAGTAAAATAAATGGATTTCAATTTACAAGTGTTTTCATTATTATTTGACAGCTGTAGTCAATTTATGTAAATGAGCGCAACAAAATAAAGTAAATTGTAAACAAGAAGTCTTCATACAGTGGACTAAAAAGTCAGGTTTGCAGGATGGGCAGCCCATAAGACTACACGCTGATCATTAAGAACAAATGATTGATAGTTTTCTAATTACTGTCATTCTAATTTATTACTTACAGCTATAGGGTCAGACAAAATCTGCAGATATTTTTTGATATTTTTGTGCAGAATTTGGTAAACAATCTGTGGATTTAGTATGCGGAATGATTTTGGGAGTTTCGCAACTAAAACTTAATATTAAAAAAAACAAAAAACTTTTACATTTTATTTAATGTTTACAATGCAAATCCATTTAGATCCACTTATTTGTTACACAAAGAAAGTCTCTCATATAATATATCTACTAAAAGACAGAAAATATTACTTGTAAATAAATCAAATGAACATTTTCATATTAGTCAATAAAGTTACTGAAATTAATTTAAAAACTGAATACATATAAATGTACCCACATTTAACCAAGCAAATAAATAGACTCCATGATGGGCTAAGAATCGGCGGATTCCGTGTGAGCCTACTTATAGCTTTCTAGCAGTTATAAGTTATTCAACATTATCAAGATGAATTTGTTCTGGCATAATTTAACTTCATTGACATCAATCTTGTCATATTTTATTATCATAAACTTAATCGAATACATTTCGACAATGTGAGCAATTTTAAAGGTGTCGGAATCATTTTTGTTTTTTGCACTGTAGTCTTTACTGCCACTTTTGATCAAATCAGTCTATTCTTAAATGGCCTCAAACAAACTTCACATTTATGAATTTAGCAGTTGCTTGTATTCAAAGAAAAACAAAGCAATTCATCAAAGAGCCAACAATAATAGCCATAATGCACAATGTCAGGTTAATTTAAACAGCAAGGAAAAAGTTTAGAAAGGATAAAAAGAATAACCTTTGGACAACAGTAAATACAGTGTAAAATGAGTCAAAATGTTTAGGCACTACTACAAAAAATTGTCTCACAATGCAATTCTGTACTTGTCAATGCCACCCAGCAAACAATTTTGTGCTTAATAGACGTCTAATAGACATCTAAACGTAGACAGCTTGGCTAAAACAAGGCTAAACTTGGGCTGTCAGTTTTTGACTAGTCTAGTTTTGGCCTATTCTTAGACGTCTATTAGATTTTCACTGACAAGTTTAGCCTTGTTTAATCAATACGACAATGTTAAGACGTCTATTAGAAATCTATTACGCATCTTTTAAAAAAAACAAAAAAACAAAAATGCTTGCTGGGCAGTGTCTTGCTATGTGTTGAAATATTTGAATGTTCATCTTCACATTGATGTTTGGAGTTCCAGAACGTTCCATGAACTGGTGTGTGACTTATTTACCAAACTTTCTGCTTCTGCTCTCTGGGAGTCAAGAATATAGTGTGTCGTCATGTTTTGTGAGGACAATTGAGTCAGTGTTGAGTCTGTGGTGTTTCTTTGATGGGGATCAAAGCACATTTTTTTAAAAAAAGCTTTGGGGCACACGGTAAACACAGAGACCTTGTGGTATATGCATCTAATTTAAAGCCGGTTACGGCCCAGCGAGCATCTCTGGAAGCGAATCGTAGAGCTCAGCCAACCTCGTCCGCCGAGCTCAAAGTTAAACGAGTCCAGTGGTGTAATTGCTCCTTTAATTATATGAAAAATGCTTAAGGCTTCGGCTCACGGTGACATTCATAAACCACTTGTGAGTGCATTTGTTCATACCATACACTTCAAGACAAAACACACAGCACTGTACAGTACAGTATACATGTTTAGTTTGATAATGTAATGTAATGTAATGTGTATTTATATAGGGCATTTATTGTGTATGGCCATAAATGTGGGGGAAAAATCTAAACCCTTTTCAGAATTTAAAAAGAAAAGGAAATAATATAAAACCTAAGTAATTTAAAATGTGCTGTCACCTCACAGCAAGAAGGTCGCTGGTTCGAGCCCTGGCTGGGTCAGTAGACATTTCTGTGTGGAGTTTGCTTGTTCTCCCCTTGTTTGTGTGGGTTTCCTCCGGGTGCTCCGGTTTCCCCCACAGTCCAAAGACATGCAGTAAAGGTGAATTGGGTAAGCTAAATTGTCTGTAGTGTATGTGTGTATATCCTGGTCCTCCTGGTTGGGGGTTGGGCGTTGGGCTAACAACTCACCTCATAAAAAGACTTGATGTTACAAAACACCAACATAGTGCAGTTCAATATCAACTTCAATATAAATGACCATGGGAGTAAGTAATTAATTTAAAATAGTCAACATTTGAAATCGATCAAAACTTTTCATCCAAGTTGTCCTAAAACTATTGCACAACACCCATTCTTGTCTTAGGACGAGTTGAAGTCAAAATAAAAAGGTTTATTTCAGCTAGGAGTAAGTGAGCGATGGATGTTTATGATCCAGTTTTTAAAATAAAAGTCCCACATACTGTACACAGTACTTATAATATAAGCTTACACTCTCAGAAAATAAAGGTACGCAAGCTGTCACTGGGGTGGTACCTTTTTAAAAGGTACACATTTGTAAAGGGTCCATATTGGTACCTCAAAAGTATATATTAGTATCTAAAAATTTTAAGAGGAACACTTCTGTACTTTTTAGGTACTAATATGTACCCTTGAGGTATTAATATGGACCTTTTAGGTACAAATTTGTACCTTTTGAAAAGGTACCACCCCAGTGACAGCTCGCATACCTTTATTTCTGAGAGTGTAGATAAACTTAAACATTAGGGAGAAAATGATTGTTGTGATCATTCTTGTAATCTTACTAGGTATCTTTGTGGCCAATCAAACGCTGCCTGAGGCATACATATTAATGACTGATGTGGATTATCACAGTGTGTTTTGTTCCGATTGGCATATTTTTTTACTGAGATTTCACCCTCACAGGATTGACATGAGAATAAGGACAAAATGGTATTTGAGTCTCATGGTATATCTTCCCATGCATGACCACTTATTATTCAGCTTTGCCTAGGTATTTTCAGATTTTCATTCTATGACACCCTTTAAAAAGTCATCACTACCTCTCAGGGATGGAGCAGTAATGCTGTTAGATTTGTGCTATACTACTGAAGAATCCTCCATAGAGAGAGAAAAAGGGAACTGTTGAGAAGAGCAGAGAAACCTCACCCTCGTGACTGGTCTCCAGCTCGATCTCTCCACCATAGTTGCCGTATCCGCCATCAGTGCGAGCCCTCACTCTGAACACGTATGTGGTTCCTGGTTTCAGGCCCTCCACAGTCATCATGTGCCCTTTGGTCTTCAGAACCGTGTAGTTCTGGTCTCTTTGGTTCTGTAATGCAAAAACAACAACAACATTCATATTTGCTTTTTTTAAAATATAGTTTATATATTGATGATGTAAAAATGGAAAGATGAGTTCCTTCGTAATTTTGAAAAGTTTGGCGTACAGATGACAATTTTCTCATAATGATCCCTATTCATATAAATGCATGAAAATGGCTAAAACAACACAGATGGCTAAAAACACCCAAATAAGATTAACCATAAGGACCACTATACTAAAACATTGTCGGCAGCTTGCTCTCTGCATCTCTCACTTGGTCACCCACTGAACCTAAGCAGAGCTGTATGTGTATAACATACCCAACTTATATTGTTAATCAATGATTGATTGATTGATTGATTGATTGATTGATTGATTGATTGATTGATTGATTGAGTCAGTCAGTCAGTCAGTGAGTCAGTCAGTTAGTTAGTTAGTTAAAAATAATTAATTTCATAGTTGACTATTTATTCATTTCAATATTACTTAATCATATTTTTGCATGAATTATTTTATAAATATTTATTATTTTATAAATGTCCTGGTCTTAAAAATAAATGGATGAATTTTAATATTGTGAACTAAGCCGAGTAAGCCGACAAAAAAATGAATGAATGAATTACTAATCTAAACGTTTGTGAAAACCATGATTTATTTTTATAAAAAAACAGCCTTTATTAGATTTTTTTCATATCTATATGATTATGCCAAATTAAAGGATCTTTGCAGAAAATAAAAATAAATAGTAGTTTAATAATAAAAATAAATCACAATTTAAAAAAATCAAATATATATAAAAAAAGTGTTTAATATTTTTGGAGTACTTCCTTTTACTGTGCATCTTTGATAATCAATATAAAATTCTGAAAATAACACCAAGCCTTTTTAACGATCTAAGAGCAAAGTCTAAAGCACATGGCGCAAAAGCATTAAGGGCATGTCTGAATTCACTTTTGCTATTTTAAGGACGGAAAAATACGCTCTGTGCCCTGGTTCATGGTCTAACAGGGTTGTGCTTATTCTTTTATTATGGGTGTGTTTTGAGCATAACGTGCAACAAACCAATCAGAGTCTCATCTCCAGTTCCCTTTAAGAGTCAGTTGCGTTGTGCCATTGAGCATGTGCTATTTACATGGCGGACTGTGTAAGTGGAAAAACTGAATGATTTACTAGCGAGAAAACAGTTAAACAGACCATCTGCAGCGAGGATAAAAAACAATCCTCCTCCATTCGGTCGCTTCACTTTCTTTTTATATTACTTTTACTCTTTACATAGAGTAAGGAACCGGTGGAAACTCACTCCACTGAAGACATTTATTAGCCTACATATTTAATTTCATTTGTTAAGCGCAAAGATTTGTTTCAAAACTACAGTATTTCTAAATTCAGTTCTAATTTCGAGCAAACGAATAAAATGAACAATAATAACAAAGTGTGGTAAAAATATATATATAAAGCCAATGTGTTATAGCCAAACACACGTCCTTTTCTTATGCCCCATATGGTCCAAAACCCGAAAGGTGGACAAATCTAAACTTGTTTTTATTAAAACTAAAATAAATATGCATATAATAAATAATACTGCCAATAACAAGAACATTATACAAATCGTCACCTTAAAATAACAAGGTTCTATCTGACATTTTTGTCAAAATTGAGTTATTGACATATACTTATTAAATGACAACGTATTTACATTATGGGATGTTTTTTTATAAGTTGTTTACATTAAGACTTTTTATTTTAAAAAAAAAACAAATGTTCCACACATACTGTTTGCTATATGGAATGCAAAAACTTTGAAGCTCAATATCTCAAAATCATTCAGAACGCAGATAGAACCTTATAATTCCAAGGTGACAAAATATAAATTGTCATGAATAAACTGAAAAAAGCCCCCCAGAGACAAAGAAGGCATGGAGGCAGTATTTTTATATTATTGTAGAAAATAATAATTTTTGTAACATTTTAATCCTTTAATTTTTTTCAAATGTATAGATTGTAATGCTGTACATCCTGTGTGTATTAAGCAATGTGTAAGCGTTTGGACTCACATAGGTGCATAACTAACGCGCTCTGCGCTAGACTTTAAACCAGCTTTTAGTTGGTCAGTGGCGCAGTCTATTTCAGTTCCTGAAAATAGCAACGCGCCAACAATGCGCCTTAACACACCTCCTTTTTTGACCGGCACACCTATGATTTGCTATTTAAGGAGTTGCGCTAGTCTGAAAATAGCAACAAATCACACCATGCACATCTTGCGCCTTGTTGCGCCGAGTGTATGATAGGGCCCTTACTGTGAAGTCATGCTAGCAGTGTTACACATTCAATCTGCAATACACTTGTTGAATCTCTTTTAAAGCAAACGGCAGGGTGGCAGTGTTGAATTTGGAGTGCACAGAACAGGACATAAGAGGATTAATGAAGGATATTATTTCAGCAGCATGCGAACACTGTAGCCAGCAGGCATCATATTTTCAGTCATTTTAGAGAGGCAGATGCTGGGGTGCTAAAAGACCAGGCCAGGGCTTAATTTACACTGTTTGACATGATCATTGGTGTGATTATAGTTACATGAGTCAGACATCTGCAATGGCGTGTAAATGTAAGTCTATGAATACAGTGTGTTGATTAATTTGATAGTAATCACCCAGACTGCCACACTTCACATGGCAGATTTACTTATTCTCTCATGCATCTGTGCACAAAAATGGCAAGAGCTGAGTGAAAGCGCTAGTTTGGAAAATGGCTTCCAATCTCATGATTGTGAATTATACAAAACCCAATTCCAAAAAAAAAAAAAGGGAACTTTTTGTAAAATGACAAGAAAATCGAGCATATGTGATTTGTTAATTCTCTTTAACATTGATTTAATTGACAAAAGTACAAAGAAAATATTCCCAATGCTTTCACTAAGCAAACACATTGCACAATTCTGTAAACATGATAAAATCAACTTTCCTTTTAAATACAATGATTAATAGTTTTGGAACTGAGGTTACTATTTGTTAAGTTTTACGTTTTAGCTTACTTTTTAATTTACAATTACTCATTCTATAACATATTACATCTGATAACATTTTGAGTTTTATTTGGCTTCTGTCACAAATTTGTTGTAGAGTTTTGCAGCTAGGGATGTATGATATATCTGTGGCCATCCATATCGATACTGGATGGTAAATGCTATTTTTAAGTATATCGTTATTGGTCTCATAACAAAATTAGGCCAATATCTTTAAAGCCTCAGTCAGATCACATGATTTTGGCATGATTTTGGCATGATTTTCTTGACGTAGGGTGTCGTGGGGATTCGTAAATGACAGATGAGCGTCGTGACACAAGATTCATTCGTTTCTTCTCGTGTAATGTGGCATAGGTTACGACAACCGATACCATGCCTGCAATGCCTCACGACACCATCGCAGAAAGTCTAACATGTTTAATGCTTTTTTCTCATTCTTCACGACGAGTTCCATCACGTGGGTGACACTGTGCAATAGGAGCACATCATTTCTCAGTTATATCTGCGGATGCTGCCGTTAATGCCTTGGTTGGGTAATCAAAAAATAGGCTGCATATTTACTTATGGGTGGGTCACAGGTGGATATGATCAATCATTGGTTATGCAAACTATAACTTTTTTTCTAAAATATATGGGTGTTTTAAGCAATTTAATCTGACAGACAAAAAAGCAGACATCATCAACCAGTTTCTGAGTTCTCTCATCCTTCCAACAGAGTTTGCTATTCCGAGGTAATCTAGGAACATGTTTAGTGCTGCGAATGCATTGTAAAAGCATGTCCTGCTTTATTAAAATTTGTCATTAAGAGTGAAAAAAGTTTAATATAAGCTTCTTTGAAACTAAAT
>LR812520.1:46721798-46771798 GCA_903798195.1 Danio kyathit | reverse complement strand
ATAACTGTCAAGTTTTATTCAAATTACATATAATAAAACAAGTAGTGCAGTGGAACAGCAACCTTTAGAGAAGTACTCAATATTTTCACTGAATAATAAAAATTATTTAGAATAAAATTATTATTAATAGCTATTGTTTAGTTAACTAGTTCCAAAGATTAGATTACGTTCACTTAATGGGGTATATGCACACAGACTTTTAAATTCAGTCCGCCAGCCACAGAGCTTTCGGTTAATTGTCATCCCATCCAAAATCGCAGCATTTAAGATCTGATTTCTTTTGAAAAACAGGGATCTTTACTGCCTGACTGAGATATGATATAAAGTAGGTATCAGATCAAACAAGAAGCACTGCAATTAAATTATATTTTTCTGCTCCATGTCTTTAAGATATGGAAATTAATTTTCAATGGAATTTCTGCACTAGCCTGCCACTAGTGAAGGTGCCTGTGTTTAAACCGTCTTACCTCTATTTTTACACTTTAACAACCAAATGGATGTTTAAGTGTATTTAACTGATTTGAATTACATTACAACATCGATGCTGTAAAAGAAACCTTATGAAATTGAAAAAAGTCACATAAAGCTGTCACCGAAAGGTCATCATTGGCTAAAAAAACACTAGCTGTGCATATAGCCCATTTGTCTCTTAAAGGGGAGCTATTATCTATATCTATTATCGGCTTCTAATGTTTTTTATGTAGTGTGATTAATGGTAACACTTCGATTGACATTCTCCCTTTGTAATAGGGGAAAGTCCCGCCCATTAGTGACAATCTATTCCTCATTAGCATAGGACGCTGTCACTGCCACTATGCTGACACATAGGTATTTGTAGCTCCACCCACTTTTAAAAATAGCACATCTCAAATGGCAAAAGTTTCAAAGAGTTATAAAACATTATTTGTGGAGTATTTTAAGCTGAAACTTCACATGCGCAATCTAAGGACATCAGAGACCTATTTCACATCTTGTACAATGTGGCATAATAGGTCCTCTTTAAAAACATTACTTAAATTTTTATTGGTTGGTCCAAATTCAACTAAAAAGATAATCATAATGTCTGGATTGGTGTTTTTTTTTTAATTATGTCAGCGTTAGCCATTATGGACATGAGTTTGAAAACAATGCTTAATTTAACACTAAGTATATTTGTGCATAATATTGTGCACAACTGTTATTATTGTGCAATCATAATAAGGCTTCTTAACAACGTCTTAGCAAACAAATTATACGTTCAACTTATAAATAAATTAATTATATAATGAACAAAATAAATGCAAACATCTATATTTAAATATTTTATATATATATATATATATATATATATATATATATATATATATATATATATATATATTTGCTTTTCCAACAATTAAAATTTTTGTGTTTAAGCTTACTTGGTCAAAAAAAAAAAATAAAATATATATATATATACACACACACAGTTGAAGTCAGAATTATTAGCCTCCCTGAATTATTAGACTGCTTGTTTATTTTTTCCCTAATTTCTGTTTAACGGAGAGATTTTGTCAACACATTTCTAAACATAATAGTTTTAATAACTCATTTCTAATAACTGATTTATTTTATCTTAATATTTTAATATTAATATTATTATAATATTTTACTAGACATTTTTCAAGACACTTCTATACAGCTCAAAGTGACATTTAAAGGCTTAACTAGGTTAATTAGGTTAACTAGGCAGGTTACGGTAATTAGGCAAGTTATTGTATAACAGTGGTTTGTTCTGTAGACTATCGAAAAAAAAGTATAGCTTAAAGGGGCTAATAATTTTGACCTTAAAATGGTTTTTAAAAAATAAGACTGCCTTTATTCTAGCTGAAATGAAACAAATAAGACTTTCTCCAGAATAAAACAATTTTTATCAGACATACTGTGAAAATGTCCTTGCTCTGTTAAACATCATTTGGGAAAAATTAAAAAAAAAGAAGAAAAAAAATCAAAGGGGGGCTAATAATTTTGATTTCAACGGTATATATTTTGTATTTTTTAGAAAAATAATAAATAAGTCGGCGCCAGTGGTGTAGTGGTTAGTGCATCGAAACATGCACTCAGTAGTAGTAGCTCACGGCGACCCAAGTTCGATTCCGCCTCGCGGTCCTATGCCGATCTTTCCCCTCTCTCTGCTCCCCATGCTTTCCTGTCAATTCTCTCTACTGTCCTATACATTAAAAAGGTGAAACCCCCCCCCAAAATAAATAAATAATAAAAAATAAAAAAAAAAAAATATATATATATATATATATATATATATATATATATATATATATATATATATATATATATATATATATATATATATATATATATATATTTTGTTCAATTCATAATTTATTACTTATAAATATTTATTTATTATTTTTTATTTTTATGTATTACTATTATAAGTACTATTTATGTATTTGTATTTTTTTAATTCATGTATACAAACATTATTATTATTTTTATGTAAAAAAACTAATAAAAACAATTAAAAACGAAACCGCTGAGAGCTCTTGATCCCCTCACACTCTCAAGAGTGCTTTACACACACAAACACACACGCACACGCACACACACACACACACAAGTGCTGTGAGACCTTTGTCTAAAGAGAGACAAAGGAGGCCACACAACAGCAGGTAATTACACTCCTGAAACAGTCTAACACCTTCTGTCTCTGTCGGCTGCTCCTTCATCTCTCTCACTACAGCAGGACGGACAGAGAAGAGAATGAGAGCGGAAGGAGGGATGACAGCATGCCTGATATTTGGTCAGATGGTTGGAGGTAAATTCACCTTGTGTCCTTCACCTCTTCTGAGATCTGTGAACAGCCTTCAAATCACTAGATTTACTACACACACACATGCACACACACACCTGCACACGTACACGCACACACATCTGCCATTCTTTTTATGATAGTACATAGTTTATTGCCATTTTCTTTTCGTCCTTTGGTCTTTCTGATAAAGTCACTTTTTTAGACAGTTTACTTTTGTGCTTGATATTTGGTGATTTAAAACCTATAAAAATTATTTTTATTCAAAATTTGATATTATTAAAATATTATTAAGATTCAGAATGGATGCATTAAATTAATTACAAATATATTCTTAACCCTCTACTGCATGCATTATGATAAATCTATATATACAGTTGAAATCAGAATTATTAGCCCCCCTTTGAATTTTTTTCTTTTTGAAATATTTTCTTTCTTATTTTTTGTTTCCACATTATGCTATTCCAATGCTTCCCTCTGGAGATATAGAGTGCATAAGTGTAGGTTTAACTAATATAAGAAGTCCTTTGTACCCATTTCAGTGGGTTTATTTAACAAGAGTTTATCTTAATTAGCATTATAATTATTGTAACTACTATATTTTGTATTGTTTTTATTGTTTGTTTTTAATACTAATACTACTACTAATAATAATAATAATAATTTCTTTACATTTATATAGAGCTTTTCTGGACACTCAAAGCGCTTTACACATTGGGAGGGAATCTCCTCATCCACCACCAGTGTGCAGCGTCCACCTGGATGAGGCGACGGCAGCCATATTGCGGCAGACAGCTGATTGGTGGAGAGGAGACAGAGTGATGAAGCCAATTATGATATGGGGATGGTTAGGAGGCCATGATAGACAGAGGCCAGTGGGCAAATTTAGCCAGGATGCTAACCCCTACTCTTTTCGAAGGACATACTGGGATTTTTAATGGTCACAGTGAGTCAGGATCTCGGTTTAACATCTCATCCGAAAGACAGTGCTCACTGAGCAGTATAGAGTCCCCTTCACTATACTGGGGCGTTAGGATCCACAGGTTGAGCACCCCTTGCTGGCCTCACTAACAGCACTTCCGGCAGCAACCTAGCTTTCCCATGTGGTCTCCCATCCAGGTACTGACCAGGCGCAGCAGGACAATAAAGTTTACTACTACTTCTAATACAATAATTTACAAATTCTTTCTGCATAGAAATCAAAGACACACAAAATCACTCTGGCTTTTGATTACTAATCTTATCACATATTTAGCATGCGTAAAAAAAATAAATAAATCTGGATTTCCTGTATTATTTATATAGAATTGTAGAAGAAAACACAAGAAAAAAACAAGTAAAGAAATGTACTAATTATATAATATAAATGGGGAAAAATTACTTGTGGTACTTCAGACAGAAAAAAAAAAACTTTCTCTGGAAGTTTTAAATGTGAATTTTAATGAGTACCATTAATTCCAAAAACTGTACAGTATTCAGATTTGTGCTGGTTCGCGGTCTGATGTGGCTGAATGTATAAATCATCATGATCTTTGACCCTGTTCTGACACTAAGCTCTTCAGTCTCAGCATGTGCCTGTTCTGCTCAAGAGCCTCCGACGTCCACAGCCTGAACAGCTTCATACATATTTAATCCGAAGCCTAATACCAGCATACACACATTCACAAACACACATTTAATGAGAACACGCCTGCACTGATGACCCTCATCGGCCCGTCAGGGGTGTGTTTTCAGCACATTTTAGCACCACAGACGAGTCCCAACTGTAGATAATGCATTTGATGCCATGTATTATTTAAAGCATTCGGATTTCTATGAATTTACAGCGCCCTCCACTAATATTGGCTCTGTTGTAAATGTGAGCAAAGAAAGCTGAGGAAAAAATGACTTAAATATGTAACCTTTGGATCTTTTGCTCAAAATATTAACAAAATGATCTGCTCTAACTGAGAACAAAAGGTCACAAACACAACACAGTTTTATCAAAAAGCTAAAATATCAGGCCCATAGCCATGCCAGCCTTGTGAAATAGGTGTTTCTTTTTTCTCAAAATGTGGACCTTTCTGCAATTATACATCTCATTTTCTATTTAATTCTGAAATGTATACTGCATTTTAGTGACATTTTAAGCACTAATCTGAATCAGCTTGTTGGATGGTCATCATAGTAGGGATGCAACGATGAACCGCTTTCACTATTAACTGCGCTTTAATTCGTCACGGTTAATTAATCGTAAAGGCTTCTCAACACCGTGTTTCTGCACAGAACAAAACTGCAGCAGCTAAACAAAGTTTTAGTATGCCAACTGTGCACTAGTTTGTACACCGAGACTAATAACCAAGGACACTGGATTAACTATGACTGAGGCTATTAACTAAGGCTAGCTTGTGCAAGTTCATTATTTCCAATGGAGGGACGCGCACGTGACGCAACGCGCACGCTTTTTAGGCGCACTAGTTGAGATGGGGGCTTTTGTGACCACGGGAACTGCAGATGGCTGAGGTTTGAGGAAGAAGCAATGAAAAGTACACAGGTTGGCAAACCCACTTAAAGTTAGAAATATTGGCGCCGATGGGAGGATCATGCGGTGAATGTTGATCCACCAGCCGAGATCAAATTGAGTGATTTCGGAAAGAGTGCTGAAAGACTCGGTGGATCAGCGGTTTAATGGCCTGAATCTCGATGCGTTCCATTCACTGCGTGTTCAGCGCAAATGGACGCTAAATGTAAAATCTAACAGTGTATAGATCTTTGCCAAAGAAGCTCAACTTTACTACATTTAAACTAAAACTTCGGCTCATGACAAAGAATGGTACTGTGCAGGTGGTCATCACGAGAATCCTGCTCTGCCTGCTTATATATTGGTCTGACTCGCCTGCTTTTTTCCACAAACACAGAAAAATTAAGATCAGCTCAAAATGAGACTGAGCATTTAAAATAACAAAAACCAAAACCTTTAAAGAGTGGTAGTAGTGAGACTTTTCTTCCTTACTTTTGTCCGATCTATCTGGTTATTATATGTAAACCATACATTTTTTTTCTCATAAAGTAACAGTAGGACAGTAGCAAATAACTCATTCAAGCACATTCAAGGCAGCATGATAATGTAATTCATTGTTAATATTATTGTCATCATCGTCATCATTAATATTTTATAATTAATGGAAACTCATTTTGGAATTATTGTACAAATATCAATAAGTCATAACAGAATTAGATATTGTTTCTGGTTATTTTTAGTCCTGATAGATGTTGTTTTCAAATACAATAAATCTGTTAATATACAATTTGCAGTGGTGCTCATTCATTTTTGGTGGGTGCTCCTATTTTTTTTATGGTGCTCATAAAATTTTTGAAGTTGGGAGCACCAGTGCTACCAAGTAAAAAGTTAATTTCAAGCCCTGCATTAGACAAAGGCTATTTTTTTTTTATTAATTGTTCTGTCATTTATTTACAGTGTAAAAATTATGTATGTTTAAATGTCAAAAATTTTACTTAAATTTTAAGCACAAAGAGAGAAATGGACTATTGTTGGATTTTAATATTATTATGTGCTGTATTAATTGGTTACTGAGCAGCAATAAATAACACTTTAAAATATAAGGAGTTTTCATGTGATTTTCTAAACTAGTGGTGTTTTGAAATTAATGAATACTTAATAATTGTGATAACCGTGAAACCTTGATTATTTCTCAGACTATAATCATACAACCAAAATCTATAATCGTTGCATCTCTACATCATAGCCACACTTTTTGACTATTTTAACCAAAATAATATTCAAATCAATTTTAATATGGACCGCTTTTAGTGATTAACACTTTTTTATTGGTCAAAAATAAGGTCCAAGATTTAGAATAAAAGTTACTTGTAAAATGTTTACTCAACAATACAGTAGCGAAAGATGACTTCTCTTACATCAGAATACATACCAGGATGTTGGCCTCATGAGAAATATTTGTTAGTGTTGGCCAAAACTGATTAGCTGAAGTCACACTGAAGCGACAGCCATGCAACAGAAGATGACCGCTTTAAAGCCTTTATTAAAGGGTTATGTTCACCATGATGGCAGAGCAGTCAAAATAGGACAAATGAGCTCATGTTTGGGACAAATTCTGGACTAGGGTTGTGCGATTAATCAAAATCAAATCACAATCGCGCTTTGAAATGTTGCGATTAGCTAATCGCAAGAGGCTGCGATATGGAATATATATGTATTATTTAATTTCCCCCGCCCAGAGAAAATACGTGACTGCCATCTGTGTGGGATAGTCTTACTAGCCAATTGTGTAAGCACACATTCCTTCTGCAAAATCAGAATTGCATAACCGAACTATGCGAAATTCCCACAATAAAAAAACAAACAAACAGGAAATGCGGACAAGTGGGGTGATGGTGTCTGGACATCAGTAATATGGAAATATTTTAGTCACAGACATCAAACAAAAACAGGTAATTTGCAGGAATTGTTGCCACAGCATGAGGAGATACAACAACCAGGACCTAAGAAAGCACCACAGGTGGCTTTATGAGGAGTGTCTTGCTAAAAAGTCAATTGAAAGTATTGCCAGTGACACTCGATCTAGTAGCAAGCAACAGCAGAGTTGTTTCAGCCAGGTTAGTTTGCTGAGTGTTCTGTATCTTTATAATTATTATTATTATTATTATTATTTTTATAATCAGCTACACTAGCTCCCTAATTTCAGTTCAACTTGTTTACAGAAAGTTAAGGTCATTTTATTTGTGCTTATGATTTGCTCTAGACAAAAATAAGTGTTTCATTTCTGATTATTAAAAAAAAATGAATAAATGTTTAAGTTAATATCTTTACAGTTCCTTTTTTAACTGACACTCACTCCATTTTAGCAGTAAGAAGCTATAATACAGATTATTGAGCTGAAGCCTGACTACAAAATAAATACCAAATCAAATCGAAATTGCAATGTCTGTTAAAAAATTGCAACTAAATCTTTTCCCCAAGTACACAGCCCTATTCAGCATCTTTGTCAGTAAGGGGTGGGTCATCCGAACCACCCGAACCTCTCCTGGATACGGGCCTGAATATTTTTTTAAATATGTGTGCCAGAATCATTGACACCCTTATGAATTGATATGAGCAAAACATTTAAAGCATATTTATTTATTTATTTATTTATTTATTTATTTATTTATTTATTTATTTATTTATTTATTTATTTATTTATTTATTTATTTATTTATTTATTTATTTATTTATTTATTTATTTATTTATTTATTTATTTATAACACTAGAACTATACCAAGGCTGCCAATTTGATTTTGATTTGTTTCATTTTATATTTAATTTAAAAACCTTATAAAATAAAACCCATAAATACCATGACTTTTCATAAATGTGTGTATTTAATTACAAAACACAAAAGAGTTCTGCGTATTTCTACCTTGAATGGGCAAAAGCAAAAGCAGAAAGTACACAACATAAATGAAAAAAAAACATAACCAATAGAAAACACAGCAAAACAAAACAAACCACTCACAAAAAAAAGAAACAAAACAAAAACTAAACCAACAAAAGAAAAAAAGAAAAAAACAGGACAAAAATATATAATATGGATCTTACAAGTGACAAATGTGATTTATCAGATTAACAAAGACAGCTTCATTTAAACTGTCACTTTGACCAATATACAAATCATCACACTAATAGGATGAGTTTGGCATGGGACTAACTGGTTGTCATAACCAATGGGAGACAACATGTTGGAAACCTGTTTATAACGGTCAAATTAATCACATGCATTTAAGTGACTTTTTCCTATGCCTTTGCATGTGTATACTGTACCTCAGTTGCCTAGCAACTTTCTGCAGACAGAAACATAACTTCACTTCAGATATGTCTTTCAAACTTTCAAAAAGAACATTTTCACTCCATTGAAAAATCCTTGTTCTCTCGCTTGCCAGACAAAGTACACCTTCAGGGGTGGTCTACTGTAGTAACTTGTATACAATTATACGCTATTTCATCAAATAATATTGTATTTTTAGAGTAATGACGAAAACAGTTGAACTCAGAATTATTACTTTTTAAAATATTTTCCAAATGATGTTTTACAGAGCAAGGAATTTTTCACAGTTTGTCTGATAATATTTTTTCTTCTGGAAAAAGTCTTATTTGTTTTATTTTGGCTAGAATAAAAGCAGTTTTAATTTTTTTTAAAACCATTTTAAGGACAAAATTATTAGCCCCTTTAAGCTATTTTTTTTTCGATAGTCTACAGAACAAACCATCATTATACAATAACTTGCCTAATTACCCTAACCTGCCTAGTTAACCTAATTAACCTAGTTAAGCCTTTAAATGTCACTGTATAGAAGTATCTTGAAAAATATCTAGTCAAATATTATTTACTGTCATCATGGGAAAGACAAAATAAATCAGTTATTAGAAATGAGTTATTAAAACTATTATGTTTAGAAATGTGTTGAAAAAATCTTCTCTCAGTTAAACAGAAATTGGGGGAAAAAATAAACGGGGGCAAATAATTCAGGGGGGCTAATAATTCTGACTTCAACTGTATATGAAGACAAAAGAAACTTTGAATGCAAATATGCCTGGTGTAGTCATAAATGAACGGTCAGAATGACTATTGTGGCCATTCTAGTAGTTATACAGTAGAATTTATACAGTAGAAAGCTTTAATACATGGTTTGTCATATTTGGCATAGATATTGTACAACTATTTAAAAAACTGAAATTTGAGAGATTTTCTCAAAATACTGAGAAAATCACCTTAAAAGTTGTCCACATTATGTATATGATTAATCAAAAATTCAGTCTTAAAATATTTACAAAAGGAATATTATAATATTCAATTGATTTTGAGATAAAATGACCTGTAATATATATGTATTTTTGACTTTTGCCAAAAATATACAAAATAAGACTGGCTTTGTCATCCAGGGTCACAAATAAACTTTATTATCCTCTAAAATCTTAAGCAAATGATCAAAATGCTAAACAATAAATATATTTTTCACATAGCTTTCTTTGCTCATTTTGTCACGATCATCAGCAATCTATCGTGTGCAGATCGCTGGAAAGCATCCATTCACTACACATCTGCCACTGAACTGGACTACATATCCCATCATGTACCTCACACACACCAGTTCTAGATCATCACTGATTGAAAACACAAAGCTGAAACTCTTGAGAACTGATTACCAGGACTATAAATACATTTCACTCACACACACACACACACTTTGCTGAGGCTTGTACACTGTAAGTGAGCCTTGTTTGGCCTTGCCATGTTTTGTTTATTGTTTATGCTATTTCACTTCCTGTCCTGACTTTTCACCTGTTATTTTGACCTCGCTTTGGATTACCTGCATGCTCCGGTTTGTCCCTTTGTTTACATTTGCCTGCTACGAATCTCTTAATAAACTGCATTTGGATCCTCACCTCTGTTGTCAACTCAACTCATTACACATATACACACCACGTGTGTCAATATTAGTGCACTGATGAATCTCCACAGAGCCTGTGTGTACGAGACAGATGAGAATCGAGTTGAACAACAGCAAACCTTTAGCTCCACCAAACATCTGCTTTGTCTGTTATTCAACTTTGAGACCTTGAGGAGCAACACTGAAGGAGGAAGATCCACAAACATGCTGAATCACAAACACAAACACACACCCAGATGCAAGAGCTGTCAAACACTGCAGAGTTTTGAGAGATCTCGCTGAATAAAAAAAGAAAAAAAAAAGATAACCTTCACTGTCAGAGTAAAGGTTCGGGATGTATAACATTTAGAGAAAGAAAAACTGACATTGTTTACCCTTCTTGAAAAACAGACGTGCAAACGTTGACTACAAAGATGCCTTCAAATCATATTTGGAGCGCATTTAGCGTTTGAAAATCTAATGAGAACTTCTTCACAGAAAAACGATGGCCTCGGGCGTGGTGCTTTTTCTGTTTATCAACATGTAATGTTGTGCAAGTTCTGGCGTTCAAAGTGAAACATAGCAGCCAAACCTGGTCCGACATGACGCTACATTTGAGTACTGAATAATTTATAAGTCATCACTAGAAGCCAAATGCTAAAAGATATGGATGCACAATATTTTTAAATCTGCAATATCTGAGTTAAAATAATATCAAATTGTTTTTACTTTGCAGCATATTTCACATGAATGTTTATAGTTTATTTTTTTTCATCCCTCTTAAAAATGTGTATAGGTTTTCGTCTTTTTGTCGATGAATATGGTGAAATTAGGGCTGGGCGATATGGCAAAAAAAATCTAGATTTTTTCATAAAGTTTGACCGATTCACGATTTCGATTTTTTTTTTTTACTGTGTAACTATAGTCAACTTAAAACATTACAACAACATGACTGAAGTCTTTATAAGTAACTTGAAAAACCATCTGGTTAAGGAACATGTATTTTTAATGGCCATACATACATAAATTGGTCAACAAGGTGTAGCCTATTACATTCCTATAGACAAATTCCTGCTTGACGTTTTAGAAAATATTTGTGCGTAGCTACACCACCCAGTGTATATTAAAGATCATCGTGAACAACAAAAAACCCAACAGAAACCTGTTACATATCTATCTATATTTAAATGTCTATCTTATATTTAACTGAATCGTATAACAGCCTATAGCTGAAATGTTGAAAATTGCTCAATTTATTTTCATAAAACATTTGTCAAAACGTATTGATATTTTTTTGGAGTAAAAACAATACCGACATTTAAGAATCCATATTTATTTTATTTATTCATTTATTTTACTTGTTTATTGGTGCATATATGGGTTATGATTTAATTCATAGCTACAGTATCTTGAACAGCTACTGTGCCACTCGGTAAAGCTTTCAAGCAAAAGTCCAAATTAAAGAAAGATTTGACTTTCTGCGGTGACAGCCGACATTCACAACACGTCATAACCGTCTTTCAGGTGGTGCGCAGGTATAAAATATAAAACCAGACGTCTGGGCTTTGAATTAGGTGCAATTATTTCCTCGTTGTTCAAAAAGTTTGCAAGTTTGTGTTCCATGGATATATGTTGTTGTTGATTCGATGCGAGGCAGAAAAAAAAGGCTTTCAGCTGTGCGATCTGTGCTACCGAATACAGCGCAGCATGCAATAAACTCACGCTCAGTCAGGCGAAGTAAAGGTCTCATTGCCTATATGTCAATCAAATGAATTAAGCTCTAGCCACGAATAAAACTTTTAGCCTATTTTATTATTTTGTGTAATGTATATAGTGTAATCAGGGCCGGAGCAAGCTGAACTGGTGCTATAGGCGAACAGCAATCATGCAGCCCTCAACCCGAAAGTGAAATAGAAACTTACCGGTTTGCAGATGAAAGAGGACCGGGAGGGGGTAGGTGTCGCGGATAAAAGTAAGGACCGGGGGGTTCTCGCTCACTATTCTGCCTAGGTCGCCTCTATGGACGCTCCGGGCCTGAGTGTTAAGCTGGATTTATACTTTCGCCTGGCACCGCATCGCGCGCCTCCGCTGACTGCGCGCGCACCTCGCGACAATGGGCTACCGCGCTTGCGCTGAGCCAGCTGTGGTAGCTCATCAACAGAGCCGCTACGTCAACACACAGAATCTATCAGCACAATTCAGCACGGTTGTCTAACATTTTTGAACGGTTTGGCACGATAGTGGAAAAGCTGCTTTGATATTTTTATTAAAAAAAATCGCGATACCCCGATTTTCTAAAAAATTAAATAGTCTTAAAACGTAAATTCGATTAATCGAAAAAAAAAAAAAAATCGCCCAGCCCTAGGTGAAATAATATTTTTTTTAATATTTTATACATATACATTATATATTTTATATACAGAAACTAGTAAACTACAATATCTCAATATCAATAGAAATTATTGTCTTTTAATGTTGACAACACATTGTTGATCATGTTTTATAGTGCTTTAATTGAAAGTACTGCAACATTTTGTGTGACCTGTTGGTATGAAATATACTTCTGAGGCCCAGAAAAGGTAACTGGGGAAAGTGGTAACAACAGCCAGTAAGTTGCTGGGAATAAAAAAAAAAGAACATTGATAGTATATAGAAAGAAAGAGTACTGAACAAGGCTACCATGATTGTCAATGATGAGAGACATCCTTTATGATACACCTACCAATTGTTACCATCAGGTCGTAGATATTGTGTTCCCAGGTGTATAAGAAATAGGGAAAAAAATTATCATTTATACTTCAAGCAATTAAGTTTTTTTAATTCCTCTCAGTAGCAGTTGATGGCCAGTAGACTGGATATTTATTTAGAGTAGGGGTCTCATGTTTTTATATGATTTATTTATATAAATGGCAAATGTAAAATATCAGATGTCGCTGTAAGTGTATGCTGCAAATGAAAGTTGTATATACAAATTAAGTTCACTAACTAACTAACTAACTAACTAACTAACTAACTAACTAACTAACTAACTAACTAACTAACATATTTAAATTCCTGGATAATTCCATCATATAGACCTTCTGAGGAAATTGACAATATTTTAGCCAATCAAAACATATTTGTTAAACCCCTCAGCTTCCAAAGTGGCCAGGCCTTAAAAAAATGTGTATAGGGTTTGGTCTTTTTGTTAATAAATGGGGGGATACAAATGGCAAATTTTTATATATATAAACTAGGTAATTTCAATATGTTACCCTTGAGGCTGAAAGGGTACCCTCTGACTAAACATATGCCAGAGTATTTGGATGTTCATTCCGCTGTAGTGACCCCTGATAAATCAGTGATTAAAGGAAAGGAAAATGAATGAATAATTGAAAAATACTGTATTTCAGTACTTGCAGCCCTACTGAACAAATATTATTTGATGCTAATTTGCTAAACCAAACAGCTTCCAATGCGGGCAGTGCTTAACTTAAGGTAAAAATATATAGATATAAATAATATATAATGACCAAGAGAAAGAGAAATGCAGCCTACCTGTCTGACTGGTGGTAATGTTGACTGTGACTATTTGTTTAGGGGTCGGGCTCAGATCTGACACCCCATTCACCGCCTCGATGCTGAAGGTGTAGTTGGTGTTGGACAGCAAGTCTGTGATCAGCACTTTGGGGATCGACAAACCGAACTGTCGTGGGACAAAATGGACACTGTTGCTGCAGGGGCTGCATATCCTGCCGTCGCCAGCACACTTTCTGCAGTGGACGCTGTAGGTCACGTCTCCTCGCCCGCCGCTGTCTCGAGGAGGACTCCATTCTAAAGTCACTGAGGTGTCGTTCAGGGTGGAGATCGGGTTCTCTGATGCTGACGGAGGCCCTGGGGTCAAATCAAGAGGGAAAAAAAAGAGAAAATGAGAAAGATTGTGTTACTTTTTGTTATTTGGTACACAAAGCACTTTACATATGTTGGGGGGGGGGGGGGGGGGGGCATTTCTGCATCCATCAATGTTATCTTCTACATGTAAACTAACACTACAATCTTGTTTGTGTTTGATTTTTATATATTCAGATTTTATACACAAAGGTTTATATTTAAGGATTATTACCTCAGGGTGACTATAATATTGCAAGCACTGCTCATAAACAAAATCCAGCAAGCAACGTTCAATATGTTTGCAAGTTCTGCTAACTTCAACCAACCTCTACCATATTTTTCTTTCCATTTATGCCAACCAGAAATAGGCAATCCCATACTGCGCAGCACTCTCACTAATGCAAGCTCACCAACTGAGACAGCGAGCAACACAAGCTCTCCTGTGCGCTTCAGCTGCAGCTTTAACACTCAATGCTTCTTGCCTTACTGCAGTGCATTATGGGTAACACCTAAAGGAGGGCATGATAATGACAGGAGGGTCTGAGCAGGGTTGTAAGGTGCTTGATAATTCTACCACTGGGTATTTCCTTTAATACGCAGCCAAACCTGCAAATACGCACAACTGCAGAAATGGGATTTTTTTTAACACTACTTTGTTCAGCGGGGTGTCTGCACATTTAAATAGTTGTTCTTAAGATGAAAATACAGCCAACAAAAGGGGATGAAATGGAAAAATCTGCCAATGCACTTACTCCACATGGAAAGTCAAAGCTTCAGTAATCACACCCGCACATTACTATTCCTAGAGACTGAAGGTTGGTTTTCACTAGTCATGGCCTGTTCTAATTGCTGATTTTATTACCAGCAAATTGTCCAATTCTGATATCAAAGCTAAAAACAAGACAGTTCTTTTTTTAAATATAGTACACGGACAATGTTAAATTGCTTTATCAAGGGCTCAAATATCTGCAGTGTTTTGAAATTAAAGAAAACTACTGCACTCTGATCACAATACACTCAAAGCTGCTACATACATTACCTTGGGGGGGGGGGGGGGGGGGAATTTTAATTATACTGTAAAATTTCAAAACGTAAAATTAAAACATAACATCTAACTTTAGCTTTTTGAAATTATTCTGCATAAAACAAATCTGAACAAAACAAAAACAGTGGACAGACTGAATAAAAGTGCAAATTCACACTCTGCCAGTAGGTGGCACTTATAGAAAAGCAGGAATAGCAGCATTTCCTCAGTTAGTGCTGCAAGCAAATCCGGTATTAAATGCCTCATTTCCACCGAGCAGAACGGTTCAGTACAATACAATAAAGTACAATTTGGTATGGGGTCACCCTGATCAGCCTTGCAATTCCTTTGCCAACAATAGAAAGTTACAATGGACCATTCTTGCTCGAAGAAAAAAGACATTGCATCTTTAGCAAACTTAAGTTCATTATATATATAAAATGTAGATGCGGGCAACTGCACACAAATAGAGAGAGGAAGTGGCACTTCTTGCACTTTCCACACGTTTAGCCATGACAATTGAAAGGCCTTGTAAACAACAATAGAGGACATACAGCATAGAGGACATCTTGCTTCATGGCATTGTTTGTCACAAAAAGAGACAAGCTTTGTTTCAGCATGGTCCATTTTAATATTACAATGTTATAGTCCGGCAGTGCATATAAAAATGACAATTTTATTGTTATCGTTCGCTTGCCTTGTTATGTGTGTGTCACGGTCACACAAGGAAGACAAGGATGGTTCTCTTTTTAGGGTATTTATTTAAAGCAATGCAGAAAGATGAAGCAGGTAAGTGGTGTTGAAGCGTGAGAGCGATCTCACAAACAGCTCACAAGGTAAACATCAAGTCTTCAGTCAACCACCAGAATAGGTGAGTCACTTCCCTTATAAAGTTTTTTTTACTTTTTGATACATGAACATTTCCCAAAAAAATCTTTTGAACCTACAGTAAGGATGACAATCATGCATTCTGAGGAAAAACTTTCCTGGTCTAACTGTACATCTCTTCCACAAAGGACTCGAAGAGTCTGCGTGAGAGTTTCAGAACAGAGGGAGTAAATGGAGCAGAGGAAATGAGGGATCAGGGTGAAGAAGTTTAGATGTCTGCGGTGATGACATTTCACCAGATCTACAAGCCGGTGGAAAAGGAAGTTCCCCTGGGATAGATCAGGGTGTGTTTGCAGTAACCTGTGGATGAAGATCTCTATATGCTGCACAAACTGAAAAATCATCAAAGCTACTGACATAAAAGAGAGTGTGTTCTTTTAAAATGGGTCCTGCTGTGCCCTTTTGATGTCATTCAAATCTCAGGTGTTCCCAGTATGTGTCTGTGAAGTTTAAGCTGAAAATACCTCACACATTTTATTATATAAATCCATAAATTTTTTGATAACACTGTTTTTGTGTACATATCTTTAAATGCAAATGAGCTGCTACACCATGTCCTCTCTACAGAATAAGGTGGAACATTTACAGCTTGTGCCTTCACATCTGTGGTTCGGTTCATTTGGTCTGGACCAAAGGCAACAAATGATACATTGTAGCGTTTTTCTGCTGTTTTTGGGTCCTTTTCACACCACACTGATTGCTTTGGTCCGAACTAGTTGAAAAGAACCAAAATGCAGTCATGTGACAAAATCCACATCAGTCATTGGCCAGATGTTATTGAACGTATTTCCTAAACTACATTTGATTGGTCAAAATTAACATGCAGGAAAATGCCAATGGAACTCCCGCAAGTAAACAAACCGGCAGACACAAAATATCTCTTTTTACTATGGAAGGACAACTGCGCTGGCTGATTGTATCCTTGGTCATGGTATACTATATAGTTTGTATACATCACTTTAGAAAAACTATACATTTCGAGAATGAACCGCAGCTGCGGCTGGAAAACAATGCTTCAATGCATAGCAAACGGCAAATGCGCATCGCAAGTCACTTCAGGAGGTGGCGTGAATTAATTTAGCTAAACTGCGACATGGTCATCTTCTGGAAATATTACCAACAATTCATCAGGTAATGGTTTCCCCTCTCTCTCGGTTTAAAATTGTTGGTAAAGCGCTGTCAACAAATATTTTTTCCTCCACACCCTATAAGATGGGACAGCGCATTGGACTACGGCAGCTGGATTAGTCCAAAAATGCGCAGTACTTTTTGCGGCTGGGTCTGTATTAGTTTGGATAATGTTCTAATCACAAACGAACCGCTTCAGGGTTCGTTTGAAAGAAGGTCTCGGTACGCTTATTCGGTCAGCTTTTGGTGCACACTCGACCTGCACAAATGAACCGCACCAAGAGGGAAATCGAAGTCTAGTGCGATTCAACCAAACTAAATAAGGCAGGTGTGAAAACACCCTAAGGTACTCTGGAAAAACAAACTAAATGTCCAAGTGTTTTAAAGTATTAACCATTTAAACCCATGATAATATATATTATATTTGGCATTTGAAAAACGAAAGAGCTTTAAAAAGAGATTAAAGTCTGACCATGTCCAGTATAACTTTCTGTGCATAAACTAAACTAGAATATTTATTATAATATGTCCGTTTTATGCTTGTTTAAGATCAAGAGTATGATTTGTATGTCACTGGTTAAATTGGTCACTGGTCACTGGTTAAATTGAATTAAACACATTTTCCATTTTCCATAGTTTCCAATATTCTTCAACATACCAGGTTTGGCATAAGTGAAGGGTGTGTTAATAGGATACATTTTGGTTTATTTGTGAACTATCCCTTTAAGACATGCAAATAAACTAAAATCTAAATGTGATGTTGTTGTCATCCATGTGATTTACAGCTGGGTTCTCAGTAATCACATTAGCACATTCTTTTATTCCAATCCTGACACATGATTTTCACATACAGTACTGTATAAACAGCGTCATTTCACTGCTGTTGCCCTAATTAATTGTTTCAGTACCTTAAGCAGTCAGTGTGTGTGTGTGTGTGTTTGGGGTGGGAGGTGAGTTGTGTGTGTGTGATGTACTACAACTAAAGGTCATTAAGTGCATCCATATGTTTAGCTGCATGCATGATTTGCCTTATCAGATGAATGAGTCCTTTAATTAGGATCTGTCGTATGCATTCTTTCCCTCTTTCCCTGCTTTCTTTTTCATGTTATCCTTTCATCCTTCCACCCTTAAATCCACAGCACACACACACACACACAAGAAATGACTCACTCTCCTGGTCTATATAAGGTGACCTCACCAGACTTGTAAACCCAGTGCTAAATGTCCAATCTGACGTGATGTATGATGATGAGACAGTGATGGAGATGAAAATGCACTGAGCTCAGTCTATAAGAATAAATAAGAAAAAAAAGCCTGCAGACTTGTCTTATAAACAACCTGTCATCCATTCATGCATCCATCCATACATAATTACTATCTAGTCAGCTAACTTAACCATGATTTTATCCATTCATGCATCCATCTATTCATTCATCCGTCTTTCCATCAGTTCACCCACCCAAACTGCACATCCATGTGTTTATAATTACATGCACCTATCTATTCATCCTTCTTTTCTTCAGTTCTTGCATCCATGGACCTCTCTCTGACCATCACCATTTAAGCACGATCCATCTAACATAGATTTATGGGTGTAGTGTTGGATCACTCACGGGTGCAGGCCATTGACCTCGGGTCCATGTCAGCTCTGTAAAATCCCTTTTCGCAGGAACATTCAGAAGCCTTTTCCTGGTGGGAGAAACTGTGTGGAGGACATTTGGAGCAGTAGGCATCCATGGAAGAGGCTTTGTAGGTGCCTGGCCTGCAGGCTGCAAAACAGAAACAGGAGACTAAAGGTTAAAAAACTTCACAGAGCAGTCCTACAATATGAAATGAAACAAAAAGCAAAGCCAAAAAAATAAAACAACCAAAAAAAAAAAAAAAAAGGTAACACTTTATAATAACTACACACTATGAATCATTTATTAAGCATTAGCAAATAGTTAATTCATTATCTGTTAAATATTAACTCTACATTAATAGACGCCAGTAAGCAGTTTATAAATACTTCTACAAATGCTGAATTCTTGACTTATAAGCACATTTATAATGTCCTTAATAATTGTTTACTTTATTACTTATTAATTGTTCACTGCAAATGCAGTATTGCATTATTTACAAACCATTTGGATTTAAGAGTAGTTGGTGGCTTTTAGAATCATTCAGAATGAGTTAGTAAACAATTAATAAACTATTCAAATCAACATTTAAATATTTTACTATTCAGGCATATAGTAAAGGTTACTATGTATGTTAATAAATGCTTAACTAGCTCTACTTCATGCAGTTTTGTGACCTGAACTAAAATGAGGACTATTTATGCTTTATAAATCCCTTATAAAGGCTTAGTATCAAATGAACAATAAATGTTTGCAAAATTAAATTACTGTAAAGTTTAAAAATTGCCAAAAAAACAGAAGTGGGTAACACTTTATAATAACTACACACTATAATTCATTTATTAAGCATAAGCATCTAGTAAATTCAGAATTTGTTAAGCATTAACTCTACATTAAAAATCATTAGTAAGCAGATTATAAATGCAGCTACAAATGCTGTATTCTTGACTTATAACCACATTTATAATGTGCTTAATAATTGTACTTTCATTTGGGACTGGTTGATTTTTTATTACTAATTTAAGTAATCACATTATTTACTAACCATTTGTATTTAAGAGTAGTTAGAGGTTTTTAAGATCATTCAGAATAAGTTAGTAAATGATATGAAATGAAACTAACATTTTTATTATCGAGGCATATAGTAATGGTTCCTATCTATGTTAATAAATGCTTCTTTAACTCACCTTCATGCAGTTTTATGACCTAATCTAAAGTGAGGACTATTTATGCTTTATAAATCCCTTATAAATGACAATTAAAGGCTCAGGATCAAATGAACACTAATCTTTGCAATCGTATCTAAAAAGTAAAATTACTTTAAAGTTTAAACATTGTTGAATAACAGGAGCATCAAAATAAAATATAAAATTGGATAAAACAACAATATAATAATTTAACAATATAATAGGATACAATGTTTAAACTGTACAGTACTTTTATTTTAGATAAGGTTGCAAAGATTTATTTTTTATTTGATACATTTTCATTTGTGTATCTTCAAACGAACAGAACTGAATAATGTTGTTTATGTTTTTTTTTTTTTTCCCTGTTTAGAATATAACTGACCCTTTAATTGTCATTTATAAGGGATTTGTAAAGCATAAATAGTCCTCACTTTAGATTAGGTAGCAAAACTGTATGAAGTTGACTTACTAAGCATTTATTAACAAACACATGACACACGTATGCTCCGGTGTAGCCTTTGCACGGTCGCAGACCCCTCGCCGACACTGACGCGCACCTCTCAAAAAATGTAACTACACGTCGCAACGACGCATATCACAAGCTCTGTGATTGGTCGGCTTGGTAGCAGTGATGAGTGTGTGCGGTGCTGAGACCCGCGAGCCCGATAGAGCGAGTGTTTACAAGTGTTAAGTCCTGCGAAATAGCTCCAGATGGAAACTTATGTTTTGTGTTTAGCTTATGATTAAAAGTTGTTACACGTCCGCCAGATCCCACGTCTGAATGAGCGAGTTTTAGCTACTTATACATTAAAGTAGTGTTTAGAAAAATACAAAACACCCGTGAAGAAACTCGACACAGAGGAACATAAAAACCTACTGCTAGCGGAAGTGTTATTGCAGAGCAACACAAACAGCACACAGAAGTATAAATGACGGCTACACACAAGGCAGGCACCATGGGTCATGCCAATTACTCAAAGCAGAAGTATAAATCAGCCTGAATAGGATGAGTTTGCAATGGGACTAACCAGTTGATATAACAACATGTTGGAAACCCGTTTAAGAACATGCACTCAATTTGCAAATTGGCTTGCTGGAGGCATAAAAGTACACACTTCTGCTGTAAATACACATTCCCTTTTCCTTCTCCGAGCTGTTACAACATCCCATGTTCTGTAAAAATGGGTCAGTCAACACGGACTTAAATAACCAGTGGAGAAAAACGAGCCAGAGTGCAGGAATTACAAATAGTTTCTTGTAGCAGAGCGTCCCTAAAGGACTTCACAAAACCAAAACACATCCTTGAGACCTGGATTCAAACTCCAACATTTCTCTGCCTCAGAGTGCACACGATTATGTTTACAAGCCAGGGAAAGCCAACCTGACTCTCCGCTCAAAATGTGGCCATTTCTAAGAGCAAAAACAGCAAACTCATTGCCTCTTTTCTTCATATCTCTCCTTATGTTTTCCATCTTTTTCACATCTGCCTCTTACATTCATTTGTTTGCCTCAAAGCCCCAATGGATGACCCAATTTCCCTGTCTCTCCAAGGAGTCGTGCGAAATACGTGAGGATGAATTCAGCCTTTTACCCAATTACAAATGCAGCGCGTTCACATAAACACAGGCCTGAGAGAAGGAGCGCATAGGATAGTTAAAGAAGGTGCAGAGTATGACTTTAGCATGACGTTAGCCTTACTTTAGCTCAAGGCACCAATAAAAAAGACTTCACAGAGCTTCTGCATATTCTAATGTATGTAAATTTGGGTGCCCGTGTGAATGTTAATGAATTGGAAAGGGCATATTTATTTGATTGCTTTGCTGCTTGGCATTCGTCAAGGGGTTGTTGTTGGAAGGGAGGTGGTTCATGATGGCATGTCTCAGGGGGTAGAGACGTAAATTCACAGTGCAGTTAAGGCAAGAGCGTTAGCAATCTGCACTGTGAGCAAATTAGACAATCCTGCCGGCCGCCGAGGTCAAGCCATCGCTAGTGTCGGAAATGCAATTCAATTGATGGATCAATGCAATGATGAATTTATCCTCGCCTTGATTGCCTGTGTGAGTGGTGAAGGTCACAGATTTAATCAAGGCCTGCAGCTTCCCTGCTCACCCATAAATCCACACCCTGCAGAGAGTGGCAGGCTTTCCCTGCGCTCCTATGATCCAATCCCCACCTCAGTTCCTATGCATTATCATACCATTCCTGACTGTCTCGCGAACCCTCTGTAAAACATACACAAATACGATGTGTAATTTTCACAATCATATTATCTCTAACTTCTGATTTAACTACTTTAAAATAGCAACATGTAGGGCAGACCTTAAGTTCGATCCATCAGACTCTTTGATTATAAGGAGGCAGATCGGAATGCAAGCTTGTTTACGTGGATGAAATAACAGGAAACATTCTCCATGGATCTAAAATAATAGATTTGTTTCGCTGGTAAATTGAGTTGTAACCATTTGATTGAAAATCTCAAGGTCAGATAAATGTTTGAATGAACAAATCATACCCAATGCTGTCAATGCATTTTAAAACAGAGGTCTATGTGAGCTGTGGGAGTAAACCTTAATCCCCAGGCCTGAATGTTGACTGATGCTAGAGGCATATATTGATGGTATTTATTGTTTTTGTTAGTGGCCTCATCCCATTGATGCCATGACCTGGATGGTAGTGTGGTTTAGGAGAGTGAGTGTAACGGTAACCACACATCGCTAGCATTAAGATGTGCACTAGGGGCCACAGTATTTAGCATCCATGTTAGTTAATACTAGTTAATACTAATCCCCCATGCTAATTCTCTAGTTTGAATCCTGCTTGGACTGGAACAACTACAACTGGGGAGATTGTGTTGGTGCCATGACCCGGGTGGTAGTGAGGTTTAGGAGAGTGAGTGTAACAGAATCCAATCAGTCAGAGCTTTGAAAGTAAACAGCACTTTGCTAGCCTCAAGATGTGCACTAGAGGGTTCAGGACTTAGCATCCATTTAAGTTAATATTAATCCCCCATGCTAATTCTCTCATTCTAATACTACTTGGACTGGAACAACTGCAACTGGGGAGATTGTGTTGGTGCCATGACTCGCGTGATAGTGAGGTTTAGGAGAGTGAGTGTAACAGAAGCCAACCAGTCAGAGCTGTGCAAGTAAAGCACACTTCGCTAGCCTCAAGATGTGCACTAGGGGCTGCAGTACTTAGCATCCATGTAAGTTAATTCTAGTTAATACTAATCCCCCATGCTAATTCTCCAGTTCGAATCCTGCTTGGACTAGAACAACTACAACTGGGGAGATTGTGTTGGTGATATGACCCGGATGGTAATGAGGTTTAGGAAAGTGAGTGCAACACAGGGCAACCAGTCAGAGCTGTGCAAGTAAAGTGCACTTCGCTAGTCTCAAGATGTGCACTAGGTACTGCAGTACCTAACATCCATGTAAGTTAATACTATTTAATACTAAACCCCCATGCTACTTCTCCAGTTTGAATCCTGTTGGACTGGAACAACTACAACTGGGGAGATTATGTTGGTGCCATGAGCCGGGTGGAAGTGCGTGTAAAAGAATCCATCTAGTGAGAACTGTTGAACTTAACCTTACTCGCCTGGCCTCAAGAGGTGCTATAGAGTCTGTCGTCTTTGTTAGTGTACCCACCTCCAATGCCGGAAACTATTATATGAATCCTGCTTGGACTGATGCAAGCAAAACTACAAAACAAGTAAAAGTAGTTTCCTCAACACTTACGTTACATTAACAGCTAGATTATGGCTCCAACTATTTAGTTTTTTCCTCTAAAGAACCAATGCCCTGGAGAACTGTGAGCTTAGTAACTTGGATTAATACTTGTCATTACATATGTTCATTGAGATGCACTGGTGGGTAAACCTAATCTGTAAGCGAAACACTTTCAAACAGAAAATTAAGTAGCTCCATGCTTAGCTGAGCTACAGAAATGCACTCATTTTATTACACTGGAACTAATTAGAGGGACAGTTCATCTGGGTGGGAAAGGAGGAATTGAATTAGCCACCTTTCAATGACCAACCCTGGAGCCTTAACCACCACACAACACCATCCCATTTCATTGTTCTGATTCAAATGAAATGTCAGCCAAATGGGATATTCCATGGCCTCCTAAATAGTCTTAAGTAAACAAACAGATTTAAATTAGGTTCAAGAGTGTTAGTCTTGAGTGTGCTGGCCCCTTTGTTGGGTCGTAGTGGTTGGAAAGAGAAGGAGAGAGATAGAAAAAGAGATGAGTAGTGCCCTGCTCTTGGAAAGCCTAATCAGAAGTGGAACGTCTGGGGTGAAGACTGGGCATTGTGCCGCTGTACTGGAGAGTTTTGGCCTGCTGATGAGGGTTGCCTGGCTGTTCGTTGCTGGCACTGGTCCATAGCGGTATATCAGAACTCCCAGGCAGCCTGACCACACACAAACACACACACAATCTGGAGCAGACACTCATAGGCCCTTCACAGCCACAAAAAAAAATTCCCTTCCGCATAACAAGTCTTTTAAAAGTGTCTGTGAAAGAAGAAGACTACGACCTCCAGCATCTGTTTAGATGACTTTCAAAGACTCAGCTTTACCACAACCATTTCAGCTGTACGTGCTGAACTCAAGCAGTGAAAATAATATGACTGGGCGAATACTGACTTGCCATAATTTGTTCAATCAGCCAAACCCATAACATAATGAGTGCAAATAATTTCAAGCCAGAAAGAAACAGTGGAAATTGCTCATATTGGTTTCATTAGGCACAAGAAAGGCACAGTTTATTTGAATAGGAGTGTTTGACAGAATTAAAAGTTTGAGATTGTTTGAGAAAAAAAAATTCCAAAGGCAAAATTTTAACCTCAGAGTAAAAGAAAGAGTCAGGGTTGGTAACTAATTATCCACTAAAAGTTTTGTTTTAACTGAGAAACTTATAGTTTCGGACTGTTTGCAGACCAAAAGAAGCAAGATATCTAAACAAGTGTGAACACAGCCTAAGTAAAACCTCAATGATCATGCAAAAATCAAGTTTCTCAAACTCTCCAATGGAGTAAGTAGTAGAATAAGTTAACTTGCATGACTTGAAATGCATGATAACGGGCAACTCACTACCTTACAGTACAAACAATGGCGGAAAGTAAAAGGTACACTTGGGACCACCAAATCCACCTCTAAGCTTTATGAGCAAGACAGCCTAGTCTTCATGCACCACAACAGAGAGATTTTCAATATTTCAGTATTCTGACTGCAGTGGCGCATCTGAGGAAATGTAAAGCGGTGCGTGGCATAACCCAAACAGCGTGCGCTCTTATTCCGATAGCAAATCAAAAGACAAGGGGGAGGCAAACTCTACAGAAATCTACATCTCGGATATCTCTAGGAGGCTTGCCCCATTAAAAATTCATACCCATCTGACTCCAGCTCTTTGTTTATGGCAATCAATAGCTTTTAGATATGATTCCTGAACATAAAAGAAGAGAAAAAACGCGCCACACGAGTGCTGATGAAAACGATCCACTTGCGAGACAACATTGTTTATGAGACAAACTTAATCGCCATTTTAATTTACAGAGTAGCGGTCATCCATGCAATTTGATTATGGCTTTGATCAAATATTTTATGGTGAAAGCATTTTATGATGTGCAATAATTGTATGGCATATTATAATAATGCTTGGAAGAAGAAAAAAAAGAAAGAAAATACAAGAGATGGAAAAGAATTATGTTAAGTGTACAAAGAAAGCTTTGCAGGACTGATATCATAGTCAACGGTCAAGTGAGCAATCAATTACAAGATGAATAATTCTCTATTTACGAGTTCGCTTTTCATCTGCATTTCCTGTTTCACTTCCTCCCCCTCTTATTTAGAATTCAAACGGGACTCGACAACCCAACGTGCGGCCCTGATGAAGTATGACCCGTTTGGGTTTTACCGACTACAACGCTGTCACATCGCATCCATGTATCACTGATTATAATCTAAACAAATTTTCCCCGTGCTAATTGGCTATCACGGCAGTAAACAGGCAGAACAGATTTCAACAACATCCCTCTTTATCCAATCACACGTCAAAGCAGAGGTGTGCATTTTTCAATTACTGGCCTTTGTTCGGCTGGAGTACAAATTCGCAAGACAGAAAATTACCAACCCCACAGCCGTCGCTCTCCTCATACATAATGCATCAGTCGGCGTTTGTCTTTTTAAAGGACCCACGCCTTCTCAATAACGCCATTTGCAAAAGTTACCTTGCGTCAGCATTAATAGTGACAATGTTATTTGAATGGTGAAGACAAGTGCTTTCCCCCCTAATCTTTCCTACTAAAACTAATCGTTAAACTAATCAGGGTTTTCCAACATTGGTTACATGGCAAGAGTGAAATTTTGATGATATGAGTAGCAACAGTTCATTTTAATTTCATTGTAATATTTCATACTTAAGGTTATGCACAATTTGACTGATGCTGAATGACAAGAATGCAGGAATATAGTTCACACGCCATTAGATTCAGTCTCACGTTAGATAAATTTGTTTGCTTTTTTGCATGGTAAATTCTGTCACTATTTTAAACAATTTCAGAATTATATTATAAAATATGACATGCAACTTATCTTTTTTTCATCAATGATGCAGTTTTGACAAATTACAACTAAATAAAACAAGCAACTTGGATATTCTTCACACATTTTGAAACCTAATTTTACTTGATTGGTACTAGCAAGTCTTGTTTTGTCTCCCACATATGTAATGTGTATTTATACAGCACATTTATCGTGTAGGGCCATACACCCAAAGCACTTCACAATCATGAGGGGGGTTTCTCCTCACCACCACCAGTGTGCAGCATCCACTTGGATGATGCGACGGCAACCACAGGACAATGGTGCCAGTGCGCTCACCACACATCAGCTATTGGTGGAGTGAAAAGACAGTGATAGAGCCAATTCAGTTGATGGGGATGATTGGGAGGCCATGATGGGTAAGGCCCGATGAAGAGACAGAACAGGTTCAAAAAGGGTGTCTATATAGACCTACATGTCTGTAAACACATAAGGGAAACTCTAAACTCCAAAAATCAGGTAAGCACATCTGAGATGTTATTGTAAACAAGCATGCAAACTTTTGTGGAAATAGGACAATAGGTGGCGCTATAAGAGTAGAAAAGGTCTCAAAAACACTGATTTTCATTGGTAAATGACCAAAAATTGCGCAATATGTGTATAATTTACACCATTTTTATACATGTAATCTACACATCATAATTTTATTATAAAATATTACAAGCAACTACCTTTTTTTTATCAATTTTATCAAAATTTTAAACTTTTTTAACAAGACAAGATTTTCTAGATAAGTTGCATGTTATATTTTATAATCAGTTTTGACAAATAGCAACTTAGGGTGTTTTCACACCTAGAGATGGATTGTTTTGTTCTGAAACAGTGATTAAAATTGTTACAATGTTGCTTTTTGTTCTTCATCTGGTTCAATTTTGCATAGCAAAGTTTCTAATAGGAAAAAAATTATTAAAACAAGTCACATGCGTCTCCACGCATTGGTCAAAGTTTGGTTAATTTTCTGGGATTCCGATCAGCTCTCATACGCCGTTATTTTAATTTATGACGATGAGAAATTAGTCATTATAAGCAAAAAAGTGCACTTTAATTTAGAATGGTGACACCTACATACATAGTCATCACCAAATATAAATCAGAGTAGCCTCATTTCAATTGTCAAGGGTTGTAAAAAAAATATTGATTCTATATCAGAAGTCGAGTTAATGAGTTAATCATAAAGATAATGTTATCATCAGGGTGTGAATTAAACATTGACGATTTGGGGGTCAAGTTTTTCTGTTATGTTCGGTAATATGTGGGGTTTATTTATAAACTAATTTCGAGAGGATCACGTGCTTATGATTGCTAGCAGCTGGACCCACATTATCCAAATCAACATGCACCAATCAGATGATCCCTTAACTACTATAAATATCCCGTGTTCCATATCACCGCTATCTTCGCTTTGAAGAAAGCTTGGCCTGCAGCAGCTGCCGCTGCTACTACTTCTACTGCTGCTGCCAATACTACTGCTGCTACTAATACTACTACTGCTGCTAATACTACTGCTGTTACTGCTAATACCACTGCTGCTATTGCTACTGCTAATGCTGCTTCTGCTGCTTCTGCTGCTTCTGCTAATGCTGCTAATGCTGCTACTGCTAATGCTGCTGCTAATGCTGCTGCTACTACTTTTGCTGCTACTGCAACTACAAAAAAGATCTTCGCTCTGAAGACAGCTCTGCTTGCATCTACTGCTACAACAACAAATACTTCTACTCCAAAAACAACTGCTCTCCTACTACAACTCCAACTAATTCTACCACAACGTCAACAGCAACATCAAAATCTTCCACTTAATGCCTCACACAACGCATCCGCTGTGTCTTCAACCCAATTCTCTAGCAAGATCACAGTCTACAAACTCCGCCTAAACTCAACAAGCCGGCAATTTCAAACATTGCAATGAAGCCAAACTCTCACTGCTCTCATAAGGGATGCACCTGCGGTAACGTATATAGCACACTTCAAAGGAAAGCCTCACAGAAAATAACCACTCTCCAGCAAAGACTAAACATTTCTTGAAAGACTAGCGTGAATTCCAAAAAAGAACTCACCTCTGAAGCCTCCCCGCCTGTCTACAGATCCATACCATTCTGATAGCATGAAGTAATTCATCTGCATAGCCCAATCCGCAATATTAGTCCATGGCATATTCCTACGTTGATCTCCAGTCATAACAATTGTGATCCCGCTCTACAAAATGGCCGTCCGCCATTTTCACTCTTGATTGACACGCCTTCAAGCCAATAGCTGAAAGAGAAGCGCCACTATCCAATGAGCTTAAACTTGAGATGGTCCAGCCCTCTCTCTCGTCAGGTTAAGAATGGACTCTGACTTTATGAATGAATGACATAGTCTTTAAGCACAGGATTTGATGTTGGCAGTTTGTTTAATTAAACAAAACAATAATAAATTAATTATTTATTTATTAAAAAAAAAAAAAAAAAAAAAAAAACTTTGCCACTTCTGATAGCCATTTAAATTCTAAAGATTATTACTCAGATATAAAAAAAAAAAAAAAAAAAAAAAAAAAAAAAAACAAATTTTTCAACACAGAAGTCCAATTGTAATATGACAGTGACTCGTATGTTCATACACTAGTGTCATACGTGAACTCATAATAGCAAGTCGGTTGGATGTAAATGGCAAAGAACAAACTTCCCACTTGACTGCTGTGAATGGGAGGACATTCCTGACGAATGGAGCAATGTTTCATCCATCGACTCTGTTTAGATACATTTGCATTTACAACATTCAAACTCCACTCCACTACCACTTCACCTACTTAGTCTTCAAGAGACACTTCCAGGACCACTAGAAAAGCCACGGTCCATATCTTCAGCTCTCCATCCATCTGCCCTCCTGCGGGGGGTCAAATGCCCACCTCAACTATCTTTGCATTGGATCTACGAAGCTATCGTACCATGCATTAACAAAAGACGCTTCCATTCACAGTTGCCCATGCCCTCATTAGGACGCCTCGCATGGATATCAGCTAAAACAATTCATTGTGTCTGCCATACACGTATCTTGTTGTATTTAATTTCTGATTCTCTCTTGTTTCTCAATTCAGAGTTCTTGACAGAAGGCACCAGAAGCTGACCCTCATCCAACCTATTACACTCTAAATACATTCTAAAGCTACTGCAAAATCCGCAGCTGACGATCATCTTATAAAAAGAGATCGACAACCCCCTTTTGTGATTGGACCGTTCTCTGCCCCATCCTTCAAGATGTCATGTATTAGTCCCATAAGCAGTACAACACTCAAACTCTTTAACAAAGGATTCTATCTAATAATTACAGATTAAGGAAGCCACAGTACAATGCATTATAAAGGCATTCCTATTCACCACCTTTAACGCCGCTTTAAGACGCCTCATATTGACATCAACTATAAAATAATTTATCTTGTCTGCTGAATATGTGCCATGTGCAAACCAAATAACTGACGTGTTTTTTCTTCCCAGAAATCTGGTCATTGGCTCCAGAAGCAGACCCCAACCCAACGCCTGTCCCTCCGTTTCCAGAAAAGACACCTCCACCTTAACATCATAAACTCATGGCTCCCGCAGGAGTCAATATGAGCTTCGGCTCCCACAAGAGCCTCACCTATCCCCTCACATTTCTGTTTCCCCTGACAGCGTTGAGTGCTTTCGCTGTTTCCTACTAGCTCTTTACTCCTAGCTTTGACTCTCACCTAACCTCCTTCCTCCATCTAACCAGCTAATGCCATACTCCAGACTAAGGGCTCGAGCACGACCCTGTCTCCATATGCGTATACGTATACGCATATATGCGTATATATGCGAGAGCGTGTGTGTGTGTGTGCGTGTGTATATGTGTATGCGTGTATGTGTGTGTAGGTATGTATACGTGCGTGTGTTTATATGCATGCATGCATGCATGCGTGTGCGTGCGTATGTACAGTATGGGTGCATGCGTATGTATGTATGTAGGTATGTATGTATGTATGTATGTACGTACGTATGTATGTATGTATGTATGTATCTACCTTTCTGTCTCTAACGTCTGCTATGCTTCTTTTCCAGAATTTCGCCTCTTGGCACCAGAAGCAGACCAGCATCCAACACCTGTCCCACATTATTCACAAATGATATTGCCTTAAATCACCCACTACACCAGCTACACGAAACTTCCATATCTCTTATCCTGCACGCCATCGCTCCCAGAACTCTGCAATCATATCTCACAGCATGGAATGCTTTCAAGCATTTCCACTCACTCTACAAACACAATTCCCAGATTTCTCCCTACTTCCCATCACCTCCTTCATTTTTAGCACACTGCTAAAAATATCCAGGCTAGCTCTATAAAAAGCTACCTTAGCGGGATCCAAAATTTTTCATAAACTGATACACGGATCCCATTCAGAAGCCATTTCCAAAGCACCCCCCCCCCCTCCCCGACACCAGACAACCCATTACACTCAACATACTTTCAAGATGCATCCATACACTGCGCAAGGATACCTTTCCACACATGCAGCCCGCACACTTGATGCCATGTTCACTTTAGCTTTTCGGCTTCCTTAGGTGTTCAGAAATGGCCATTACATCCAAATTTAACCCTGCCACCCACCCCCACAATTTCTGATCTAACTCTGCAGAATGATGAAACAATAGCTTTTTTCATCAAGCACAGCAAACAGATCAGTCAGGGAAAGGGCACTTTATTTACATTTTCAACATTTCCTCCCCCACACGTCCTTTACAAACCCTTCTTACATTCCTCCACTTAAGGAGAGCTCAAGATCCTGACCCCCTTGCCCCCCTCTTTACTGATGACGTTAATCGTCCAGTAATTCGTTTTTTGGGTTCAAAAAACACTTAAAAGAGGTGCTCCACCTTTCAGGCTTTCCCCTGAACTATACTCTAGCCATTCATTTAGAATTGGCACAGCCACTACAGCAGCACACAGAGGTCTTTCCTCACACCAAATTCAGACCTTAGGCTGCTGGTCATCCGATGCCTTCAAAGCCTACATTCGCCTCAGCCAACTCCACCTTAAAGAAGCACAGATGGCTTTATCCAGCTAAGTGCGCACCCGCTGTACGGAAGTAAGGGGAGAGTGAGCGTGTGCGCACCCGTGTGAGTATACAAGTACGAGTGAAGGCCTGAGCACTAGTGTGCGTGTGAGCGTATGGGTGCATGAATGAACGCTCATGTGCGGGTTCGGGCACGTGCTACGCTTATGCGGGTACGTGTGCATGTCTGCGCATGAGCGTACGTACGTATGCTAAGTTTGTATGTAAGGATGCCATGTGTATGCTCGCAGGTACTTTCTGCTTCCAAGCTCTGCTACAGCTTGCCTCCCCTCCCTACAGCTCGGACCCCCGCAGGGGTCCATCCTGAGCTCCGACTCCCGCAGGAGTCCTTTAGGCCCAACCCAGGCCAACCCCTTCACTATCACATCTCCAGATGGAGTCATCACCGCCCCCTCCTGTCTCCCAACTCCTACTGGTTCCCGCCCCCCCCATGGCTCTGACCCCCGCAGGGGTCACTCCGAGCTTCGACTCCCGCAGGAGTCATCACTGCCCCCCCCCAGCCCTTAAGAATGCGTAGCCACGCGTGCATATATATATTCATATGCTCGCGTATACGCATGCGTGTATGAGTACGTGTGTATGCGAGAGCGTTGCGCGCACGCATTGCAGGCCCTAGCGTGCGTGTCTTTCCACGTGCGTAGGCTAGCTTGCGTGCGCTGAATGATACCCCTTCTTCTTTTCTTCCTTCGGCGTCGAGTTTCTCCGCCCCATTTTTCTTTAGCTCAATTTCGGCGAGCGTACTCGCCTCACTAATCTCTTTCCATAGGCCCTCAATCCTCAGCTCTAACTCCCGCAGGAGTGACTAAAACGAGCTTCGACTCCCGCAGGAGTCTCGCCCGGCCACCTTCTGCCGTAGTCTTCACTGCCCCCTCCCTTTCCTAGACTCCGGCAGGAGTAATGCCCCCGCATGGCTCTGACCCCCGCAGGGGTCACCCCGAGCTTCGACTCCCGCAGGAGTCATCACCGCCCCCCCCATGGCCACTAGGAATGCATATACACTTGTATATAATCATATACAAGCGTATGCGCATGTATGTATGAGTATGTGTGTTCGGGAACGTGCATATGCATTACGCGTATTCATACGCGTATGTAAGCTCGCTTTGCGCGCCCGAGCGTGTGTGTCTCTGCATGCACGTAGGCCCGCATGCTTGCGCTTGCACGATTCCCCTTCTCCTTTTCTTCCTTCTGGCGTCGAGATCCTACGCCCCCCCTTTTTTCTCTCTATCTTATTTCGGCGAGTTAACCCGCCACCCTTTCCTCTTCAGCTAGGCCCTCAATCTCCAGCTCTAACTCCCGCAGGAGTGACTAAAACGAGCTTCAACTCCCGCAGGAGTTCATGCCCCCCCCCAGCCCACCTCACACCCCTTCTTGCAGGAGTCTTCACAGTCCAAAAACTTTTCCCGACCCCTGCAAAATTCCGCCCACCCCAGCTCGCTCCCGCAGGAGATTTCCGAGCTTCGACTCCCGCAGGAGTCAATCCCGCCCCTCCCACGCCCCCCGCTTAGACTCCAGCAAGAGTCTACTTTTCGCCGCTCCCGCAGGAGCCTCGCTTTCCTAAGCGATCAATGTTATATCCAGCAGCCGGATATGGCATTGTTCCATCTGCATTTGGGGGGGTTCTTCAATACGCGGCTGCTGTCCCGAGCTTTGTAAGGCATTTTGGGGAGTTCTCGAGATCTACCTGAGCTCGATCTCCCCTCTCGCCTTGCAACGGGAGGGAGCCCCGGGCTCGAGGATCTCATGAGCTCAGGGCTCTCTCCCGGGACAGCATGCCAAACAAGCTTATTATTAATCATCAGCTAAGTGTGAACTCTTGAAGTGGGGTTTATTTATAAACTAATTTCGAGAGGATCACGTGCTTATGATTGCTAGCAGCTGGACCCACATTATCCAAATCAACATGCACCAATCAGATGATCCCTTAACTACTATAAATATCCCGTGTTCCATATCACCGCTATCTTCGCTTTGAAGAATCCCCCCTTCCACCCCTACTCCTTCCCTTTTCTAGATGGGTGACACGGTGGCCCAGCGCTTAGCGCTGTTGCCTCACAGCAAGAGTGTCAATGGTCCTAGGCTCTACCTAACCAGCGGGCATTTTCTGTGCGGAGTTTGCATGTTCTCCCCGTGTTCACGTGGGTTTTCTCCGGGCCCTCCGGTTTCCTCCCACCGATTAAAAACACGCAACCTAAATTTGATCGATCAACCTTATAGACTTGCTCCCTAGGTAGTACCTATCTCGTTAAAGAGAACTACTATCTGCTCTTCAACACTACGAAGGGGGAGTTCTCGAGATCTACCTGAGCTCGATCTCCCCTCTCGCCTTGCAACGGGAGGGAGCCCCGGGCTCGAGGATCTCATGAGCTCAGGGCTCTCTCCCGGGACAGCATGCCAAACAAGCTTATTATTAATCATCAGCTAAGTGTGAACTCTTGAAGCCTCAGCGAATCAAATTTATATATTTAATTCCATTACATCTAATTTATTGATCAAATGTGGTATTATGTTTTCAGTGTTTTAAGTGGTTCTCAATTACATTTGTGATATTAAATAAACGGTGACAGGTTTGCTTTCCTGCACCTATTAATGGATAAGTTGAAAGACTGCACATATTTTTTACTGTTTAACTTCCATGTGCAAGCCAGTGTATGATAAAATACAAACTATGTAGTTTTTACAGACACCTACAAACTCCTTTTTTTAAATGTTTCGTGAACACTTACACTGTCTGTCGCTGCTCTAGATTTGCCGGTTTCAAACCAATGAATTAATATTTTTGACGCAAACATGCATTCACAGTGGTATGAACCATTATAGGGGTGGTCAAATGTATACTGAAGTTTATTATTGAAGTTTATTTATATTGAAATCTATTATTTTTATAGGTTATAGATTATTTTTTTAAATGTAGATTAATCTAAATTAATCTCGAAATTAATCTAGATTAAAATGGCTCATTTGAATTCTGCCGAAGGCATTCAGAATATGTGTGCTACCAAAATAATAAGTCTTTGAGAAAGGGTTTCTCAAGCCAGGTGGCGCATTAGACCAGGGGCTCATCTTCTGTCTCCAAAATGCATCACAAACTGCTTGAGAAACTGTTCTACTATGATAATTGGTGAAGAAAATAAATGGTGTTCAATATGATGTACTTGTGTTTACTAATTGTTCATTCAGTTAAACATGAATGTTGAACTGTAGGCCTACATAATCTCCAAACTGCGATTTCATACTTGCTTTTGGTGTATGTACATACAAAAAATGCTGCTTCGCAAGGCAAGCTCACAGAGCCATAATGCTGTGTCAATCATTGAGTATGTTTACATGGGCAACAATACTTTAATACGATTTTAATATGATTAAAACAATACTCTGATTAAGAGTCTACCATGTAAACAGCGACTTTAATGCGACTAAAGTCATAACTGAACTAAACAGAAATGGAATTAAGACGTGGAGTATGCAGATATTAGTGGCATTTCTGACAAACTATTACCATCATGTAAAACTTTTCGCCATATTTTCTGACAAGATCCACACAGGCGGCTGTCAGTAAAGGACCACACACACACAGAGACATAGACACACACAAACACATCGCGAAATGCAGAAGTTTTTTTTTCTTTCCATTTGGCCTGCGTTATTAATGTCCAAAACACTCTCACCAGTCCTTACTCATTATTTGCGTCTAATACCCCAGTTTATCACGGCGCATGAATGAAATGTTCATGAGTTAAAGTGAAACTGCCGAACAGCAGCTAAAGTCAGGCATCCTGCTGATTTGATTCAGAAGGGCACTTTTTTGTCAGACGGCTCACCGGCCAGGTATACATCCACGCTAAAATATCAAGGTGAAAGTCATCATAGCTTGCGTAGAATAGACCCAGCTCCCAAACCAACTTTGAGAATAGATTAACGGCGATATTTTTTTATCGCACGATAAGAGTCTCGCGTTAACGCCGATAACGGCCCACCACTAATTATTTTACTTATTTAAATTATTTAAGATATAGATCAGAGCAAACTATTAAAGTATATATATTTATTTATTATTATTTTTAATAGTTCAGTTAGACAGCATGCTTTCACATTCGTATTCGACATAAAACATACTTTTACTGGTAGGAATGATATCTCGACTCATCATTGTCTCTTCTTATAGCCATATTCAGTATATGCATATTACATATCCATAATACACTATGATATAGCCTGGTTTGTTAGTTCGTTGGATCATATTTATTTCTCACTGCAACCAAACCACTCTAGAGTTCGTTTCAACCAAGGACAGACACATTCAAGGGATCTCAGACCAATTGTTTTGGCGCGGAGCCGAGCGCGATTACAGGATTCACATACTGTATGCCCAAACAAACCGAGCTAAAGGGGCAAATGCGCCAGGTTCCGAAATACACATCTAAGGGTGCTTTCACATATGTGGTTCGGTTCATTTGGTCTGGACCAAAGGCAACAAATGATACATTGTAGCATTTTTCTGCCGTTTTGGGTCCCTTTCACACCACACTGATTGCTTTGGTCCGAACCAGCTGAAACGAACCAAAATGCAGTCATGTGACAAAATCTACATCACTCACTGGCCAGATGTTATTGAACGTATTTCCTAAACTGCTTTTCAATTGGTCAGAATTCACGTGGAACTACCGCAAATAAACAAACCGGCAGACACACAATGTCGCTGCGCTGGCTGACGCAGTATCCCTGGTCATAGTATACTATGTAGTTTGTATGCATCACTTTAGACAAACTATACATTTCGAGAATGAAGGGCGGCTGGGGCTGGAAAACAATGTTTTAATGCATTGCAATCGGTGAAAGCATTAGGAGAAGGCGTGAAATAATTTAGCTAAACTGCAACATGGTCATCTTTCGGAAATATCACCAATGATCCATCAGGTAATGTTTCTCCCTCCCTCCCTCTCTCTCTCTCTCTGTTTAAAACTGTTGGTAAAGCGCTGTCAACAAATATTTTTCCTCCAAACCCCATAAGATAGACAGCGCATCGCACTACGGCAGCTGGATTAGTCCAAAAAGGCGCAGTACTTTTTGCGGTTGGGTCTGTTTTAGTTTGGATCACGTTCTCACCACAAACGAACTGCTCCAGGGTTCGTTTGAAAGCGTACCGAGACCACTTCTTCAAGCAGGTCTCGGTACGCTTTTTTGGTGCGCTTTTGGTGCGCACCCGAGTGCGATTGCTACATTCTCACCTGCCCAAACGAACCACACCAAGAGGGAAAACGAACTCTAGTGCGATTCAATCGAACTAAATAAGGCAGGTGTGAAAGCACCCTAAATCTAAGTGAAACAGGCAACTTGGATATTCTTCACATGTTTTGGAACCTAATTTCACTTGAATGGTAGCAAGTCTTACTTCCACATGGCAAATTACATAAATTTAAATGAAAATAATAAGAAGAATAAGAATCAATGAATGATTGAACGTTTCTTGATAATAAAATAAAAGTAAAATAAATCAAGCAAGATTTAAACAACTAAATTAAAGATAAAGAAAAAAAGGGCTACCTCAAGTACTATTTCCTACCTGCCAATTTACGCACAACTTTAAGTAAGCAACAGTCGGTGACGCAGCTGCTAATTCCCAGCTTATTTTGCTAACAAGTGAACTGTCGCTGAAAGATAAACAGAAAAAAGCAGCCACAATCTGACGGGTGGTTGAGCAAACGACCTGAAAAGCACCGTAGAATATGGACGTGTCAATCAAACTCTTTCCACAACAGTCCAGGATATGCTAAGGTTTTTTTCCCCCAACAAGTGTGAAATTCATATGAAATACAATCACATCCTGAGAGAGCAATACCTCGTCCCGGGGCTAAACAAGTGTGTGTATGTGTGTGTGAGAGAGAGAGAAAGAGAGAGAGAGAGAATATACTAGCGGAGGTGTCTTGGTGTCTCTCGCTACCTCAGGCAGAGAAATAGAAATCACACACTCCAAGATAACTGTGAATTACATTCTGGAGGATGACATCATTACTGGGGCACACTCGCACACACATATGCGCACACACAAAAGACAGGTAATGACCAGCAGAGAGTCGCTTCCTGGTCTGTGTGTGATAAGACTGTGTGGAGGCTCACAGACGGAGCTCTAAAAGCTGGTGTTACTGCATCATATGATATGAGGATGTGCCCATCAGCACTCATGATGGAGGGTGAGGGTCCATCTGATTCCCCGCAAACACACTGGGAGTGGAAAAAAATAGAAGGAGACACTCTAGATGGGTCTTTAGATAAGCCCACTTCTAAAACACACTCATAGGGAGAGTAGCAAATTCAATGTAATCGAATCATCCCTTCTGAAAGCTAATGTACTTTGTAATGTAATGTTGACACCTTGATTTTTCTAATTACTAGTCTCACATGTGATTGACATGATGTTTCAGAATGCAGTGTCGATGTTGTTAAGTAAATAGTTTAAATAGATTCAAATGTAAATATTGGATCAACAACTTAAACTTGTAAAACATAAAAATGGGAATGATGGTTTGCCAGTTAGCTGTAAAATACAAGTTAAACACAAGTAGTAATTTTTTTTTATATTCAATATATGAAACATGTTTGTTATTTACATATTTGCATGTATTCATACGTATTAAAATGTGTCCTGTTTAATTCTATTTCTTCACTCAAAACCCAAAAAGTTAACGTAACTCAAACCATTTGAGAAAACCGGTTGCAACAAACCATTTAAGTTCAAAAACTAATCCTAATGAGTTCTGTGAACTTAATCCATTTGAGTAAATAAAGCAATTTGAGCACAGTAAAACCCAATAAATGAAGAGAACTCAAACCAACTGAGTACTGTTAAACCCAATAAGTTAAGGCAGCTCAAACCATTTGAGGAAACCGATTGCTACAAACTATTTGAGTTAAAAAACGAATCTATACGAGTACTGTGAACTTACTCCATTAAAGTTGTGTAATGAGGTATTTATTAACTGATTACCTTCAACGCTGAGTTCAAAACTCTTTCCGAATGAGTAGAATTAACTTTCAGTCATTTTTTGAGTTAACTACACTCATTTCATTTGATAAAGTTGACGTGTTGTTCTGAGCAATATTATTTGTATTAGAGCAACGATGAAAAATTGTTGAAGAAATCAATTCTGCGTCAATTCTGAGATTTACAAAATGCATTTCTATGAATCATTTCTTAGTTTTTAACAGCAGATACATTTTAAAAATCAATTTCCTTGAACATTTTTTTCACCACAGATCTAATTTATATACAAAAGTCTGGCATTCTCAGAAGAAAAATCATTCGATGACATATTAAATGACATTATCAATTAGCTTTCATTTTAAATCAGTTTTTAGGATTTAAAATTATGACATTATAATGACTGCAGGTCAGAAGAATTTGTATGTTGTTACAATTTTACCTTATTATATCTGTTATGTGCTGAAAAAATGATGCGAAGGTTTCACCTATATTTAGAAATTTGACCAGAGTCGACAAAACCTGAAATTTGACAAAGCTGCAATTATTGGTTTCTATTTAAATAAAATATATTTTGTCAATTTAATTTGGGACATGCCAACATTTGGGTTATTTTGTATTTGGGAGCTGGTATATATGTATATATATATATATATATATATATATATATATATATATATACAGATGAAGTCAAAATTTTTAGCCTTCCTGTGCTTTTTTTTTTTTTTTATTGTACTTTTTTTATATTTCCCAAATGATGTTTAACAGGGCAGTCTTATTTATTTATTTTTTTGGCTAGAATAAAAGCATTTTCTTTTCTTTTTTCAACAATTTTAAGGTCAGTATTATTAGCCCCCTTAAATAGTTTTTTTCTGCTTGTCTACAGAACAAACCACTATTATACAGTGATTTGCCCATCTACCTTAAGTTGCCTAATCAACATAATTAATCTAGTTAAGCCTTTAAATGTCACTTTAAGCTAAATACTAGTATCTTGAAAAATATCTAGTAAAATATGATGTACTGTCAGCATGACAAAGATAAAAAGAAATTAGTTAATCCAGTCCATTAAACAGAAATTGGGGAAAATAAAATATAAAGGAGGGCTAAAAATTCAGGAGGGCCAATAATTCTGACTTCAACAGTAAGTTACATGTCAGTTAAAATATTTAGAATAAGCTTTTCTTTATTTATTTTAATTTGTCATATAATTGTACTGTATGTATTATAAAACACAGCCTAATAATCCTAAATACCAAAGTTACTTTAGTTTACAAAGTGTGTTTGGAAGGAAAAAACAGCATACCGCACAATGCACAGAATGAACTGTAAGCTGTTTATTTGAGTTGCATACTGTATGCAACACTTTTTAAACACCATCTGCCACATCACCACATGACTTCACAAAAAACAAAGAATTTCCATATGCTATACACTTAGGCTAGAATTAGACATCCCAGGTCTGTGAAATCAAAATTGTGAGACATCTACCAACAATAATCTATTAAAACACACATATTTACAGCTCTTGCATAACCGTGAACTAGGGATGGGCGATATGGCCTAAAATCCATATTGCGATATACATTGCAGCCTCTTGCGATAACGATATATATTGCGATATATAAATTATAATAGAACCATTTCAGAACAGGTTACATAGACCCTTAGGAAAGCCAAACTGCTATTTTTTTTAAGAAATAAAGAAACGTTGCATGTCGTTTTGAGAACATTTATTGTGCAAAGGCAAAACTGTAATTAAACAACACAATGTTGCAGATAAATAAACTAAATGTAGTGCCTTTTAGAAAGCAAGACTTTTCTTTTAAGTCCTTGGTTCCTAAATGCCAAGTTACAGAGAACAAAAAAAACTACTGTCTTTTTAGTTAAGGAACTTACACTGTACTGAAATTACTTCCAGTATTAAATTAGTCAAATAAAATTGTGTATTGCAGATACTTTAAATAAAAACATATTTCTAACCTGCAGCCTAAGGTAACACATTTGATTTTAAACATTTTGTTCTCCTAATGAAATTAAAACTGGTGTCTTGATCTGCTCTTTCTCTCTCTCTCCCTCTCTCTCTGTCTGCTGTAGTATTGGAGCTGCAGAGAGATTGAGACGCACTAGACGAAGTTTGCTTATAAAGTAATGCAAAAATTAATACAATTAATATCGAAAGCGAAAGCAGATTCTTGGACATGTCCGAGGAAAATGTATTGTCACCCCAAATAATGAGCTAGATCAGTCTATTTAGTCTTCGCGCTCTTCTGTATCCAGCGCGTCTCTGTGGGTCTGCATGCAGAGCATGTGAGTCTGTGGCAGAGTGTTCTCAGTTTCTCGCGAACACAGAACCGGGCCGCCCCAATAATATATCGGCCGCCCAGGTAAAATCTGTGTGGGAAGCGCTGTGTGGGAATCTGTGTGACAAGCCTCGATATGCCATGCATGAGTCTCGCAAGTTGTGCGACACGTCGCCATTCGGTGCCATGCGTTGCTTAGTGCTGTTGTTGAGAGCTCAGCATGTGCTACAGTCACAATAGATTTCCAACGTAATACACCATAAGTTAGTGTGAAGAGCATGTTGTTTTACCGTGGCCGAGTGAATTAAGCTATCAATCGAGCTTATTATTTTTTGTCACAAATGCGAGCGAAATGGTCGCACTGTTGTTTATTCAAGATGATGCGTTGCAGCCGGCTGCAGCTCGTTGCTCTTAATTTCGCGGCTAGATTGCGTCATCAAACATGCATTATCGCGATAGTGCAATAGAATTAGAATCTCTATCGTAGGCCAATTTTGTATCGTTTATATCGCATATCGTTTATATCGCCCATTACTACCGTGAACCCTGAAATGTAATCTTTTAAGTGGCATTCAATTAATTAAATCAAATGCAATTCCAATTATTTGCTATAATTAGCTATTGACAGCCCAATCAGACATATTCAAAAGTATTAAATAGTAAAATCACTTTAATATTGAGCATTGCATTGTGACATACATTATCGTCAATATTGTGAATTTTGTTGCTTTTATATTGCACACATTGTAGGTTATCCATCCATTATACTTCCATCTTTATTTTGCACATGCTATGACTTTGCGTACTAATATATATATATATACTGTATAAAAAAGCTAGCATGCTACTCTAAACATCTCCCCATAGCCCAAAGACCGTAACGTGATTGGCCCCTGTGGTTGACAGGGCAATGTCATTTTAAGATAACTCTCTCATTTAATAATCCCCTCCCCGAAGCAGAATGTTTCTATGGGATTACGCACGGCCTCTCTATTGAACTTCAATGCGGAAAGCATCAATAGACACAGGGTGGAAGATAATAGGATTTGACTTGTCTTAAAGCCTGCGGGAGCCACCACAGGGGTCGAGGACATCCAGCGCGTAAACACGAGCACGACTTCATCCACATTCTGCTATATCCCATGCAAACAGGTCATGCCATTACAGCTATCTGATCACGATGCCAAACGCACTTGAGAACGTCACCTCTGAGCTCTGATGAAATGACAACTGATATCTTTCTGAAAAGGCACGGGTGCTAATGTTATTTAAGAAGAAACAACTGGACTGTATTAGCCAGGCACGCTCGGCGCAGATCGCATTCGAATCTCAGGATATGAAAAACACGGCAGACGATTGTTCCTGCCTTTAATAAACGTCGGCGAGATAAAGGGATTCAATTTCAATGCCTCGCGTCGGATTTCCAGGAACTCTTTTTGTCATTCGCTGGCAGTTTTCTTCACTGCCGGGCTTGTACCTGTATCTCCATTTACTGTTTATGATTTCATAAAAGCCTTCCCCCGAATGTATTAGGGTTGGACATTGACATAAGGAGCTGTTCCTGAAGGGCTCTAAACAATGACAGGCCTCATTTGTCATGAGAGAGTAGAGTGTATCTGGCAGACAAAGGAGCAGACGGGTATCTCTGCAGGAATGAGGGTGGCGGACGAGAGTGAGATGTAAAACCAAAGCTCTTTGTTTTGCTCTCGGCTTTGAGTGAATATGACAGATGCGCCGCTAATGTTTCAGAACAACACAGTGCATGTGATGGACCAATGTAGCGGTGACTAAATTTTGTGTAGGAACATGGAATCTAATAAGCTAGAACAAACATGATTAGCAAGTCACATATTTTTGGATTTTTAAGTGCTGCAAAACTGCTAACGTCAAAGTGCTATTAAAGGGATAGTCCACCCATAAATAAGAAAATTGTTTACTCATTTGCTAGCTCTGTCACAAACCCGTTTGAGTTTCTGTTTGTCTCTTGAACACAAGATAAATTATTTTGGTAAATATTGGAAACCATTTACTTCAATAGTATTTGTTTTTCCTACTATGGAAGTCAATGGTTGTGTCTGAAATTGCATACTTCACTACTATAGACTATTTTGAGGGATGTAAACAAAAACAATGGTCCCAACGTATTTCCTGTTTTACATATTTCATTTCTATAGCTTCCGAGAATCCTGAATGGTCCACATAACATTACGTTATGATTGAACTGCCTCGTTACAGTTATGAAGTAGTTTGATAACAAGCAGGAAACGTTCATCTAATGGTCAAATGGTCTATATAGTATGTATGAAAACAGTACGTGAACTGAGCAGTACAAAGAAATACCTGAATGACCTACTACTTTGGGCGCGATTCTGAAAAGCCCATCCAATGGACGCTACTTTATCCCATAATGCCAAGTGAGAGAATTCATGAATGGGAGTGAAGGGACACAACTGATGCAGATGTGATAATGACAAATGGAGGATGTAATATGTCCGACCTCCATTCATGCTACTCGCATTCATACTATATAAAATGTAGTTTTAACAGTCATGTAATAAATTCTATTCCAAATGTAGTAGCTATACGAGTAGAGAATCTGGATATACCACATTGCTAAATATAAAGAGTTCCATACATGGAAAAACAAACTGTGAGCCTCGGACAAAATTGCTTCCTCATTATCATGTAAATCATGTGCAAACGTGTAAAATTCTGTTAAAAAAAAAGGCCAATCTGAACAAAACACTGACTGTGACATTCCACATGGGATCATTAATAGGCTGCGTTTGATTGGCCACAATGTTTGCTAGAGACATTACAACACTTATTGTTCCCCTTATTATTTATTTTCATCCATTCACACTCACACTCACACTTACACTACAGCCAATAATAAACAGGTGTGTTCACACACATGGTGGCAGGCTTGGTTTTAAACAAAACAAACTCGGGTGTGAATTTTCTGTTCGTGCAGTTCACAGTACAGTTGAAACCAGAAGTGTACATACACTGTATAAAAAGCCACATAACCATTTAAAAAAAGTCAGATGTTAAAGTGACTAAACTTTTTCTCTTTTAGGTAAGTTAGGAATATCAAATTTGTTTCTGTTATGCTTAAAAGCAGAATAATGATAGAGATATTTTTTTGAGAAATTGTTATAACTATAAGATTACTTATTACTCATCCACTTCACAGCATACAGTAGATGGCATCATGAAAAGAGAACATTATGTAGAATTACTGAAGCAACATCTCAAGACATCAGCCAGGAAATTAAAACTTGGCCACAAATGGGTCTTCCAAACAGACCATGACCCTAGGCATACTGCAAAAATACTTAAAATGTGCTTTAGGGACAACAGAGTAAATGTTTTGGAGTGGCCATCACAAAGCCATGACCTCAATCCTATAAAAAATTTGTGGGCAGAGTTGAAAAAGCTTTTGCGAGCAAGACAGCCTACAAATCTGACACAGTTACACCAATTCTGTCAGGAGGAATGGGCCAAAATTCCTGCAAACTAGTGTGAGAAGCTTGTGGAAGGATACTCAAAACATTTGACCAAAGTTATACAGTTTAAAAGCAAAGCTAAAAAAATACCAAGGAAATGTATGTAAAACTTTTGACTGTCTAGAAATTAATATTTAAGATTTTTTTTTTGAAAATGTATATTATTTTACTAAACTTATTACAATAAAACTATTAGAAAAATCCATTTATAAAACAATGGAGTTCAACGCAGAATACACTAGTTAAGGTACCTTGATTTGCATGCTGACGTCTTCTGTTTTGTCCCCTATCCGTTAAGTGACAGAATGTAGCTACATTTTATAAAAATCTGATTCATTTACAACATTTACTTGAAAATTTTCATTTTAGTTTGCTTTTTTTGTAGCTCAACAATAAAACAAAACAAACAAAAGGTTACATTAAAATCTAAATGAGAATCTCAGTTAAAGGCATTCAATCCTTTCCAATCATTTTCCCTCTTGCGGGCCAAATCGAAGGATACAAAGAATACTTTGGCATCTCTGCTCTAAACACATGAAAAGGATTTAGTGACATTATGTGGACATGTAAAATAAAAAAAAAAATTAAATAAAAAAAATGTAAAAAATGTTGTTGTTGAAATGGTCTAAAGTCCTGCTCCTATTTAAAGCACAGGCCACATTCTATTTGTAGCTTTTTCCTAATAAAATAAAATAAAATAAAATAAAATAAAATAAAATAAAATAAAATAAAATAAAATAAAATAAAATAAAATAAAATAAAATAAAATAAAATAAAATAAAATAAAATAAAATAAAATAAAATAAAATAAAATAAAATAAGAAGGATACTGATTCTGGCCCCGGCTGGGTCAGTTGGCTTTTCTGTGTAGAGTTTGCATGTTCTCCCCGTGTTTGCGTGGGTTTTCCTCCACAGTCCAAAGACGTGGTTTTGGTGAATTGGGTAAGCTAAATTGTTCGTAGTGTATGTATGTGAATGAGTGTGTATGGATGTTTCCCAGTGATAGGTTGCAGCTGGAAGGACATCCGCTGCGTAAAACATATGCTGGATAAGTTGGCGGTTCATTCCGCTGTGGTGACCCCAGATTAATAAAGGGACTAAGCCGAAAAGAAAATGAATGAATGAAAATAAAATATAATTTTTTTCTAAACGTGAAAACCATTTAGTGACATTATGTTGACATTTGCTAAAATCTTGCTCCAATTTAAAACACTGAATATGTTTGTAGCTTTTTTCCTTTACAAATAAATGAATTAAAACAAGTAAAATAAAACAAAATGTAAATAAAAATGTAATAAAATAAAAAAGTTTTTTTTGTTTTGTATAGAGATGAAATGATTCCTTTGAATAACTGAACTCTTCCTCCTTCATTTACCAGCCTGTATCCCCTGCCATTCTCTTCAATTAATTTCTAAAATCGCTCTGGCTCTCAGCAGCTCTTATTGTGGCTTCTGGAAAGTGTGCTGTATATTGTCTACAGCTGTTACCTCTGCAGGGTTATAAGCTCTCCTCAGGGGTTACATAAAAGAAAACTGTGACCTGAAATGTTTTGCCCAGTTAGCAAGCGCTGAGCTAATACTCTGGAGGCCAAATGGAGACATTCACAGCTTGGCTAAATGCAACCTGAGTGCCTTCTTTTCCCTCGTAAGAGCCCAAATCAGGGCTAAATCCTAATAAGCAGTGAAGCAAACCAAATCCCCACACCGCTCCTGCCCTCGGAGAGAGAGGGAGGGAGAGAGAGAGAGAGAAAGAGAGAGAAAGAGAGAGAGAGAGAGAGAGAGAGAGAGAGAGAGAGAGAGAGAGAGAGAGAGAGAGAAAGAGAGAGAGAGAGAGCATCTCAATCAGCTGTGAAGGGGACAGACAGACATCATGACTCATACAAATTCAAGTGAGGGTTGACACATCTACACACACACACACACACACACACACACACACACACAGAGACGAGCACAAACACACGTTCACTCAAAAAAATATGTTGCTGCTTGTTCAAACTACTTATTTAAAACACAGTTCTTGAGATTTTTTTGGGACAACTTAACTGTTTTGTGTTCAATCCATTTAAATTTGTTAAGTTAACTTAATCGATTTGTGTTGGGACAACAGGAAAGAATCTTAGTCTCTATTTCGGAGGTCACCACAGCGGAATGACCCGCCAACTATTCCAGCATACTGTATGTTTTACGCAGCGGATGCCCTTCCAGCTGCAACCCGGTATTGAGAAACATCCCATACACACTAACTCACACACACACTCATACACTACAGCCAATTAAGTTTATTCAATTCACCTATATCACATGTCTTTGGTCTGTGGGGGAAACAGGAGCACCTGGGGGAAACTCACACAAACATCTCTTCATAATATGTTTTTTTAAACATACAGTGGTCCCTAGTTATTCACCCGAGTTACATTCTAAAAATAACTCACAATAAGCGAAATCTGCGAAGTAGTCAGCTTTATTTTTACAATTCTTACAATTTTTTACAATAATTATAGATGTTTTAAGGCTGTAAAACCCCTCACTACACACTTTATACACTTTTCTCAGACAGGCCTTAACATTTTCACATTTTTCTCTCTTGTTTATTCACTCTCAAAGTTCAAACATTTGTAGAAAAATAAGTCCAGTATTATAGAATGAATCCAAAGATCAAAACGTGTTGTCAGGCGCAAACATTCATTGCTGTCTGTTATGTGGTTCATAACACTTTTTAGCTTTTGTGCGGATAATGTTGGCATCCAGCGTAATGTTCTTTTTCCTGCAGTCACTGATCCACAAAACTAAAGCACACCAGATGCGCCGCGCACATGACAGTTGGAAGTAACACACACCGGATGCGCACATTCGCATGTTATTTAAAATGAAATTATTCAGATGGCGTGCTGTGGCGTGGCAGAAATATGATCAGTGTCTCAAGTCGTAGCTGGGCACCGCAGACAGCCACTGACTTGCGGTGCTGGTGTGTGTACTCTGATATAAACCTATGTTTACAATTCTAAAATGCAAAGCGCTGCGTGGCGCTGCACATAGATATATACATTAGATGTCGCCTACCCTGTTGTTGTCTATTGGAAGAAATGTGTCAATAGAGCCGCCATTTTAGTACAGGGTAGCGCTCCTTTGAAATGAATGCAGGACCAAGGTGCAGTGGAGGACTGTGCCGGAGTTTTCCTGATGGTCAGTACGCAAATATTTTTTTTTAAATTATGAAAATGATAATTTTACATCACTATTCTACATCGATGGATAAGTGACCACATGGGCATTGCCGACAAAGAACGTGTGTTAGTGAGCATGGAAATGTTTTATACTCCCTCCCTGTTCAATTTGATCAAGTCCTGAAACGCACCCCCTCTCCTGCTTTCACTTCTCATTCTAACGGAGAGAGCGATTCGTTTGTAAATGAATCTCCATTATAAATTCGAATCTCCATTATGATTCGTTCACTTAGCCGATAATAATATAAGTTTCTGGCACCGTAGCGTCTTGTTGTCATATTTCATTTACATTGTTTGCTTATTTTATTCAACAAAACTAGCATAAGCTTATAATTTAGTGCGAGTTGGTGATGCTTTGCCTTATAGTGAATGTAGTAAGTGACTGTATTATCATCAATAACGTTATTTGTTTAGTACAGAAGTTCATAACATACAACAACATAAAAAAAACTAAATCTTATCTTTGAAATGTTCTGCCTTTGTGCTTTATTTTCTTTATTTACTCATTACCACACTCGTACAGAACGCAAAAGTCCAGCATCTTCACATTGGCACACTGTCTTGACTAGTGCGGTTCAATTACTTTTGTCCATGGAGCACTGTACAAATGTGGCGGCGCTATTGACGCATGCTAAGGGTCTGTATGTGATATCTATTGTATATATCTATGGGTGCACTGCTAAAGATCGAAGATTTATGTTTATTTGGCAAGCAGAATGCATTCTGTACTGTACAGGAAACACAGAGGAGGTTGATTGACAACGGTCTACAGCCAATCAGGATACCGAACACAATGCGCTGTAAAAAAAAAAAAAAAATTAAGTCAAATGTCAAATTTCACAAAAAAAAAGCAAAACTGCGAGGCTTTAAAAGGTGAACCGAGTTATAGCGAGGGAGTACTGTATATATAATTTCAAAATATAAATTACAATAAATGAAATAATACCACCAATTACAAGTTATTACAAGCTCACATTAAGTCGACACATTACTGAAAATGAAGTAATACTACCAATTTACCTGAATTCTCCATTTAAACTACAATTTAGCCCTTTTTTTGCTTTTTTTTTTATTCTGCTTTATATGACTGCGTATATGACTTATATGTTTCTGAACATGTTATTTTCCTTAATAAGAGACACGTTTGTAAAAAAATATTCACCCTTGGTAAAATAAACCTGTGTGAATGCATATTTAGTGTAAACCACATACTTGTATATGTAATTTACAGAGACTTTCCATAAACAATGATTTACAGCAACCATATATTCTGTCGTCTAAACACAATGCTCTGTTTTTATAAAAATAAAATGTCTGTTTTTATTTTTTTTATTTAACACCGCCCCTAAATAAAATATAATTATTTAGTCTAAAGTCCTGCTCAAAATAAAATAAAATAAAATAAAATCATTTTCCTTCGACTTAGTCCCTTTACTTATCAGGGGTCACCACAGTGGAATAAACCGCCAACTTATTCAACATATCTTTGTTATGTGGACATTTGTTGAAAGGGCCTAAAGTTGTTCTCAAAATAAAATAAAATAAAATAATTCATTCATTTTCCTTCGGCTTAGTCCCTTTACTTATCAGGGGTCGCCACAGTGGAATGAACCACCAACTTATCCAGCATATGTTTGTTATGTGGACATTTGTTGAAAGGGTCTAAAGTCTTTCTCAAAATAAAATAAAATAAAATAAAATAAAATAAAATAAAATAAAATAAAATAAAATAAAATAAAATAAAATAAAATAAACAAAACAATTCATTAATTTTCCTTCGGTTTAGTCCCTTTACTCATCAGGGGTCGCCACAGTGGAATGAACCGCCAACTTATCCAGCATATGTTTGTTACGTGGACATTTGTTGAAAGGGCCTAAAGTCCTGCTCTAAATAAAATAAAATTAAATTAAAATAATGAAATAAAATAAAATAAAATAAAATAAAAAATAAAATAAAATAAATCAAAATTAAAAAAATTTAATTCAGCAAATAAATAAAAACAACCATGATAAAAATACAGCTTAGTATGTTTTTAAATGATTTGCTTACTTAATTACACGTTTGTGTCCTTATACACCATGTATTCAAGCACACACACACACACACACATATACTGTACACACACACCAATAAAACACTCAGATACTGCCAACAGTAAAATAGCCCTAAAATACACTAAACAGGATACTTTAATAGAGAGCAACATAATTCAACATGAAACTCTGCTGACGGCCTCACAAAAAATCCCAGAGGCTCTTCCTCTCCGGCCATTTTCATTCACCTGATGGGCAGAGGGCCGGGCACACTATTGATTTTGTGTCATCCAGAGGAGGACAGACTCTCTGAAAATCATCTTTAAACTCTTCTCTCTTC